>WEDG01000647.1:28126-70650 GCA_017591395.1 Schistocephalus solidus | reverse complement strand
AGGATTGCCGCCGCCAGACCGAAAGAAACGGCGCATTCACCGAGCGCCACGGACCAACACCACCGCCAATGCCAGGCCTGCCAACGTGCCGCACTGTCGAGCGCATCTTCCGCGCGCGAGGTCCATTTCAGTTGGACATCTTCAGACAATGCGCTAACAATCACCGGCGATTCCAATTTCCCAAAACCGGTTCTGCCGAAACCCTCCTTCACCGGCTCCCCACCATCACTCCTGGCAACAATTCATTACTCCCACCGTTATAGAGATACATACATCTATAAACCATATTTGCGCCTCCGCCACCGCCCAACCACCACCGCAACCACTGCAAGCACCGCCACCACCACCGTCGGCGGTGGAATCTCTCTGGCTGTACTCGAAATGCAGCCGCCCGCATCCGGCAGTTGATTCTTGCGGGCCACATCGTGCAAGACCGGTGAGCCAGTGCCTGGGCACCATCGCACAGCAGAGATCGACAAACCTCCTGCGCCCTCATTGTCCTCCTTGCGTGCCACTCATGCGCTGGGCCTGTTAGGACACATGCGCCTCCCTGACTTTGTGCTGCGGTAACCACCGGAGGCAAAACACATCAGCACTGCCTCGCAATACATCGACAACACCCCTCCACAATCACCATTTACCAGGTATGGAACCACAGAAACCGGAAGGCACAGAGAATCTGCCAGTACTTCCACCAGACAACGCCGTCCGGCTCGGGTGTAAAGTGCTGTGGTGGTGTCAGGTAGCTGACCAGTGGACTGAAGTCAGACGGCGATGAAGCTTGCTCCATATCCCCGAGTTTGTGAATCCTGATGTGGCTGGGGGCAGGTCGGCTGCTCTTGCGCGCGAAGACGGGTACGCCGATCCGTCAGCCAATGCCACTCACATCGGGCGCTGACCAGCTCGGTCAGGTAATCTGATCGATGAGTGAGAAGAGCGGTCAAACCCAGCGCAGCGTATTTTCCTCACTATAAACAATCTGACGCGCTTGAAACTATCACGGTGCGCTAAAAGCCGTGGCTTGGAAGGTTGCCAACTGACGGGATAATTCGGACCGCGTGGTCTGCCCAATGTGTGTTTTGTGTGGAGTGGCTGACTGGCGGACTGAGAGTCAGGTTGCAATGGCTCCTTCTTAATGTAGCATTTATGGCACTCCCACTCCGTGGGATCCGAGCCAGGTGTGGTGGCACGCCCAGGGGCGGCTCCGGCCGCGCCAGCCATCTGCGCCCTCTCCCATCTTCGGTCTTCTTGACTCTGTCTTGACACCGGGCTCAGGTGGGGGAGGAGGAGAGAGTGCGGTAGCTTCAGCGCAAGGCTACTATCACTTGAAACTAATTTACGCGCAAGTCACCGTCCCTGCTCCACCCTTCCATGGAGCATACGGTGGACATCGTCGGACTACGACGGTCGAACTGTTGGTGTGTGTGTTTTTGTGTGATGGGTGATTAGTGGACTGAGAATCACTCTGTAATGACTACTCCTTAATGTGGCCCTTATGGCCCTCCCTCTCAGTTGGGATCTGAGCCACTCTTCTCTTCTGCTGTTGTGTTCTTGTTTGTAGTAGGACCGCAGTGTGTAGTCCAGCGTCCCCTCCCATCTCCGGTCTTGTGGACTCTGTCTTGATACTGGGCCCAGATGGGGGAATTGAACAGAGAGTGAGATAGATGCATTGCATGTTTACCCTCACTTAAATACAATGCAAGACACCTTCCTTGCACTGCCCTGTTGCGGAGAATACGATGGACGTAGTTGAAATCGATGGTCATCTATAAGCCAGCATAAATGAATAAGCTGAAATGTGTGGCACGTTTCTGTGCATCATTTGCACCAGGAGAGGGTGGATGCAACTTGGCTTCTTCATAAATTTTCATTTACTTATCTGCATAACAAGATCACGGGGCTCAATATTCAGTCCAGTAAGCGATCGGTGAGTTCTATCCACCAAAGTTAATATTTCCGACCGAAACCTGCAAGACAACAAACCCGTGGGGCAGTAGGTTAGAGCGCTTAATTTCTAATCAACAGATCATTGGTTCAAAATGGGTGTCGCATAACCTGGACTCGTATATGGTTGACTGATGATGCCTAATGGACCAGAAATGGCCATTCCAGTCTCCCTTATCTTTGTAGGCAAAGTTCCTCTGCCTAAGTAAAAGATAGTAAGAATCAGAGAGAATGCACCGATTTAGATAGAACCATCCCATTTTCAAAGCATAGCTCTTCTTTTTGTCAAACGTTAGTGGTTGAAATTCGACATAAACAAAAAAGATTTGGTGATGGTATGCGGCACAAGCGAACGAGCAACCGAGGTTTCAGATACTACAGAAAGATGCTTTGCCTATTTTATCCGGGAAGTGGGGATACTTTCATATCTACAGAGGGTTTGTTCATTTCAAAACTGTGTTAGTTATGTTTTTAAATATTTTAGGATAACATCTTGTCCTCAAATTGCTGTTACCTAAAGAACACTAAGGATAAAACCATATAAAAAAACCCAAAAGATAAACAGCTATGGAGCACTGCCGCGGGTTTCAAGCCATATTGCATTATTTTGGGCTACAATAAATATTAATGATGGGGCATTAAACATAAAAAATATTAAAAATCTTTTTTCGAAAGTATTTGAACATCATCCATGAGGTCTTAGTTACTTGCGTAACAGACCTTACAATTTAACAAGACCCATATGGAAGTTATGATTACACTGGTAAACATCTGGTGCATTTTAGAACCCCTATGATGCTATTTTGAGGTGCTAAAACTTGCAAGCCCATTGTGACAATCCTCATTTCCCTCTTGTTTTACTGGAACATTTGTGCGTAATTGTATCCGATGTGGCGCTGTTGATCATCCAATTTTATCCATAATCATCTGCATTTAAATTCCGAAAATTTCCATGAAGAATATTAAAAAAGACTGTGTTGAGTACAGACCCGCAGTTGAGAGATTATAATGTAGCCCATATATTTACATGGTTGCCATGTTATAGAAAACATGCGAGTTATTCGAGTAATCGAGATACCTCCGTCATTTCACGCAGTTAAAGGATGAGTGAGATGGCCAGTATCGCCTGGTCAGGATAGACAGAGTATGAGCGGGTTTAGCAAAACCATGTTGCGCTAACAGATTAATTGGTTTCTGGCTATGGTAACCGGTGAGCTTGCAATAAGTTCTTCTGTCTGCATAGCATCTGCCTGCGTAGCCTGATTGCGGCCGCCTCGGCTGTCTTTTCAGTGTCCTAGCGATTTTTGGTAGTTCGAGGAGACCTTATTCTACACTGAGGAGCTTTCATTGGAAGCGTGCTGATACCCGAAATGAGCCGCAGGTGCGAGGATGGCACTGTTTTCGTTTCTGATTTTGTCCTCCTTCCGTCACGTTGGGAGGTATTCTTAGCTCTTTTTCGGTAGGTGTCGACTCCATTGACCATAATAGTCTTTTCCACAAGAACCAGCAAAGAAGTAACTGTTATTCAAGATAGTCTGAGGCGGTTAATTATCCCTACCCCATTCGTGTAGAATTGTGTGGGTCGAGAATAATAGCCGATCTCCTGTTACTGAAACGATCCGTGAAACAGCTTGGTCGAGACATCTTAAAGAGACAAAATCGGCATATCTCGCTCTAACGTGGATGGGAACAGCTGTGTTGATTTGTTAAGTTACAAAAGTGGGGTGTATGGGGTACTAGTTAGGTGTAGCACCACACAGATAGCATTTGGTCGCTCCATTTGTCTCGTACAGGTGGTGAATGCTCCTCTGGCCGCCTCTAACTGGTACCCAACTCTCACCTGTGGCTAATCGAAGTTGGGTTCTTCCCAGCGGCCAAACCCCGGGCAACCGTCACGACCGGCGGGCTAAACCAGGTGAGGGTCTCCGGTGTTGTGTGTGCCTCCACACCCGGTATGTCTGACTCCCGAACTTCCCACCTCCCTCCTCTCAAAAAGTCCTACGGTGGGGGCGACAACAACCCCGTAGGCGGCCCAGAACTAACTCGGGTCGTTCGCCCACTAAAACAAATCCGCTGACTCATAGTGGAGTTCGGCAGCCGTCTGGGATGTCCGAGCAGCCCTATTTAGGGACAGCACTGCTTGCCTCCTCACGGAGGAAGGTGCTAGGAAAGGTGCCCTAAACAAATGCTGGGTCTCACGTATTTTGCAGCCGACCGCGGCTCACAGATCGCAAAATACGCGGTCTTAAAACTCAAACAAACAAAATTACCCCCTGTCCCCATCCCCTGCGCCATACCCTCCGGGCTGTCTTGGGGGAGTGTGTTCACTTTTAGACAATCCAAGGAGCAACCGGCCGGAATGGAGGACGGCACTAGTCGCTTGGGAACTGGCGCGCTACAAGGCGGACATTGCTGCTCTCAGCGAGACCCGATTCTCCGAACAGGGTCAGCTGGAAGACGTGGGTGCCGGCTACACCTTCTTCTAGAGCGGCCGGCCAAAGACAGAGCGACATGACGCTGGTGTTGCTTTGCCATCCGGAACGACATCGTGGGAAGTCCGCCCTGTCTGCTGAGAGATAATCAATGATCACCTGATGAGCCTCCGCCTGCCTCTTCGGGGAGACAAGTTCGCCACCATCATCAGCGCCTACGCTCCCCCAAAGACTTGCTCTGAAGCGGCGAAGCAAAAATTCTACTAGGACCTGCACGCCCTCCAGGCGACTGTGCCGAAGACGGAAACGTTAAGTGTCCTTCGTGACTTCAACGCTCGCGTCAGGACAGACCCCACTGCCTGGCAGGGAGTGCTGGCCCCCCCACGGTCTCGGTAGCTGTAACGAGAACGACCTGCTTCTTCAGCGAACCTGTGCGCAACACCGTCTCCTGCTGACAAACACCTTCTTCCGCCTTCCTGTGCGAGAGAAGGCCACGTGGATGCACCCTCGGTCGCGGCGCTGGCAGCTGCTGGACTATGTTCTTGCCCGGAGGCTAGGTCGACAGGACATGCTGGTTACCAAGGCGATCCACGATGCCGACAGTAGGACGGATCACTGCCTCGTCATCTCCAGATGAGGCTCCGACTTCAACCCCGATGAAACTCCCGAGGTAAGCGACCGCCAGGTAAGTTAAATACTCTTTTGTTAAATTTGCCAGCTCACTTTTTGATTTCAGCAACCAAATAACCCAGAAACTGGAGACACTGCATGCTCCAGATAATAACGCCACCGTGAAGACACGATGGTGTCAACTACCAAATGTCATCCATTCCACTGCCCTCGAATTCCTCGGACGTGCATGCCGTCAACACCAGGACTGGTTTGACGACAATGACGCTGACTCCATCAACTTTCTCGCGGAGAAGAATGGAATACACAAAGCCTTCATGGACCTTCGGACTGACGCCACCAAAGCAGCCTTCTTCAGATGCCGCCGCCTTGTACAGCAAATGCTGCGGGAGATGTAGGACGCCTGGATGATCTGAAAGGCTGAAGAAATCCAGGGGTATGCGGACCGCAATGAAATGAAAACTTTTTCAATGCCATCAAGGCCATCTATGGCCCCTGTATCCAGGGGCCCGCACCGCTGCTCAGCTCTGACTGCACAGCACTGCTGACAGAGAAATCGCAAATTCTTAAGCGCTGAGCCGAGCACTTCAGAAAGTGCCCTTAATTGCTCCGATGCTGCCATTGAACGACTCCCTCAAGTGACACGAACAATGATCTGGATCTGCCGCCTTCCTTACCAGAAACTATCCGGGCCGTGCAGCAGATTTCCAACGGTAAAGCACAGGGATCCGACGCAATCTCACCGGAAGTCTACAAGCACGGGGAGTCCTGGCTGATGGCAGAACTCCCAACACTCTTCTGGGTGATGTGGCACCAAGGACAAGTACCTCAGGATTTCAAAGACGTGACCATCGTCCATCTCTACAAACGGAAGGGGAACCGGCAACTCTGTGATAATCACAGAGATATCTCTTTGCTCAACATTGCCGTAATATCTTCGCCCGTTTCCTTCTCAATCGTCCGGAAGGTCACCTATAGCCAACACTGCTCCCGGAAGGCCAATGTGGCTTCCGACGACACCGATGAACAATCGACATGATCTTTGCCGCCCGCTAGCTACAAGAGAAGTGCCAGGAGATGTGAACCCACCTTTATACTACCTACGTGGATCTGACGAAAGCCTTTGACACAGTGAATCACGATGGAATGTGGAAAGTCAAGCAGAAATTCGGCTGTCCTGAAAGGTTCACGCACATAGTGCCTCAGCTTCATGACGGGATGACGGCGCGCGTCACTGACAACGGGATGGTATCCGAAGCATTGCAGTATCAAAAGGAGCGAAGCAGGGCTGCATACTGGCCCCCAACCTCTTCAGTCTCATATTCTCTGCTATTCTGATGGACGCCTACTGTGTTGAGCAGCCTGGGATCCGCATCGCCTACAAAAATGATGGGCACTTTCTTAACAGTTGGCGTATGCAGGCCATAACGCGCGTCCATGACTTGCTCTTCGTGGACGACTGCGCTCTTAAAGCCTTGACGGAGGAGGACATGCAAAGGAGTATGGACCTCTTTACCGCAGGCTGCGACAATTTTGGATTAACAATCAGTAAAGCCAAAGCGGTTATCATGCAGAAGCCGCCACTCAGCGCTGAATACAGTGCTCCCCGAATCCATGTTAACGGCGCTCAACTCAAAATGTGAAAACCATCGCTTATTTGGGAAGCACGCTCTCACGCAACATGATGATCGATGACGAGGTTGCCCATCGGATCTCCAAAGCCAGTCAGGACTTCGGCTGACTGTAGGCCTCCGTGTGGAATCGCAACGGTATTCACCTGAACACCAAACTAAAGATGTATAAGGCCGTCGTCTTGACGACAGTCCTTTACGGTGCGGAGACCTGGACCGTCTTCTTGAACCAAGCCAGGAATCTGAATCACTCCCATCTCAGCTGCCTCCGCAGAATTCTAAAACTGAGATGGCATGACAGGATCTCGGACACGCAAGTCCTGGAACGGACCGGAATCCTCAGCATCCACGCCATACTGAGGCAAGTGCAACTGCGATGGAGCGGCCACATGGTGAGAATGGACGACGAGCGACTACCCAAACGACTTTTCTACAAAGATGTCTCTAGGATTGCTCGCCAACAGTGCGGTCAAAAACGACACTAAGAGGACACTTTGAAGAAATCTCTGAAACAAATGCAAATCAACCAGGTGACCTGGGAGGACCTCACCCAGGATAAACCAGCATGGAGAAGATTAGTGAGGACTGGTGCAGTAATCTATGAGGCCAACCGGATCGCCGCCGCCAAGGCCAAAAAAGCGGCACGAAAGTCACCAGCACCCCGGACCAACACATCCAATGCCTAGGCCCTTCCAAACATGCCCGCGCTGTCAATGCACCTTCCATGCACGAATCGGTCTGGTCGGACATCTTCGGACGCAATGCACTAACCATCCGACAATTCCAACTTCTACGTCAAATTCTGCCAACCCTTCTTTGGCCTCCCCCACCCTCACCCCTGGCATCAATTCCATTACTCCCACCATCATAGAGACCACATCCCAATACTCATCACCTGTTACCCCCACCACCGCAACCAACACCGCCTTCGCCGCCGCCACCGCCGTCACCCCCACCACCACCACCAGCGATGGGAATCTCTCCTAAACTGTCCTCAATGCAACCGCACATTCACCTCATGCATCGGCCGGATTGGTCACTTTCGAATCCATCGTACAGAGGCAGGTGAACCAGTGACTGTAGCACCAACACACAGCAAAGATCGCTGCCTGCACTGCCCTTACTGTCCTCGCGTATTCACTCATCGCATGGGCCCATTTGATCACATGCGCATCCATGACAGCGGAATTCATCGCAATGCCGACAACATCAATATCCCATGCACACCTCCGCTCCAGCCATTCTTACCGCCCCTGCCACTCCACTACCCTGAATGGCATCCACCCAATCCTCTATCGATTTCTCCTGCCCACACTGCGCCCGTAACTTCAACTCACGAATCGGCCTGGTCGTTCACCTGCGAATCCATCGCATGGTGGCTGGTGAATCAGTTCCTGGGGCTCCAACATACAGTCGACGCGCCCGCCTTCACTGCCCTCACTGCCCACCGCATGGGCCTATTAGGGTACATGCCACTTCATGACAACCTCCGGTAAACCATCGTATGCTAAGCAACATCGGCGCACACTACCTACAATAATATATAGACAACACCCTCACCCTCATCACATACCTGAGAATATCACGGTGTCCTAGAAACCATGGCTTGGAAGGCTGCCAATCTGACGCTTACACCCAGACCACGCCGTCGGCCCAGTGAACGTGGTGTGTGTGTTGAGTGACTGACCAGTGGACTGGGAGTCAGACGGCGATGGATCCTCCATATTCTCTGATAAAGTGAATCCTGGTGTGTGCGTAATGGGGACCAGATCTTACTGTGGCGCGCGAAGACAGGTACGCCGGCCCTGTCAGCCAATGCGCCCACTCCTGCATCAGACAACTGACCGGCTCGGACGGTGGTCTGATTATGGGGGTGGGGGAGAGAGTGAGGTCGACGGCTCAGCGCATTCTCCTCACTATAAAAGACCTGACGCGCTTAAAACTATCACGGTGCGCTAAAAGCCGTGGCTTGGAAGGTCGCCAACTGACGGGATAAATTGGACCGCGCGATCAGCTCATTGCGTGTGTAAGTGTGTGCGTAATGGGCGACTAGTGGACTGAGAATCAGTCTGTAATGACTACTTCTTAATGTGGCCCTTATGGCCCTCCCTCTCAGTTGGGATCTGAGCCACTCCTCTCTTCTGCTATTGTGTTCTTGTTTGTAGTAGGACCGCAGTGTGTAGTCCAGCGTCCCCTCCCATCTCCGGTCTTGTGGACTCTGTCTTGATACTGGGCCCAGATGGGGGAATTGAACAGAGAGTGAGATAGATGCATTGCATGTTTACCCTCACTTTAAATACAATGCAAGACACCTTCCTTGCACTGCCCTGTTGCGGAGAATACGATGGACGTAGTTGAAATCGATGGTCATCTATAAGCCAGCATAAATGAATAAGCTGAAATGTGTGGCACGTTTCTGTGCATCATTTGCACCAGGAGAGGGTGGATGCAACTTGGCTTCTTCATAAATTTTCATTTACTTATCTGCATAACAAGATCACGGGGCTCAATATTCAGTCCAGTAAGCGATCGGTGAGTTCTATCCACCAAAGTTAATATTTCCGACCGAAACCTGCAAGACAACAAACCCGTGGGGCAGTAGGTTAGAGCGCTTAATTTCTAATCAACAGATCCTGGGTTCAAAAACGGGTGTTGCATAACCTGGGCTTGTATATGGTTGACTGATGATGCCTAATGGACCAGAAATGGCCATTCCAGTCTCCCTTATCTTTGTAGGCAAAGTTACTCTGCCTTATTAAAAGATGGTAAGAATCAAAGAGAATGCACCCATGCAGAATGAAAATCCCATTTTCATTTTTTGCCAAACGTTAGTAGTGGAAGTTTGACATAAACAAAAAAGATAAGGTGATGGTATGTGGCACAAGTGAACGAGCAACCGAGGTTTCAGATACTACAGAAAGATGCTTTGCTCATTTTTCTCAGGGAAAGGGGGATACTTTCATATTTACCAAGGACTTGTTCATGTCAACAATGTTTTACTTGCATTTTTAAATCTTTTAGGATAGCATCTTGTCCTCAAATTGCTGTTACCTAAAGAACACTAAGGATAAACCATATGCGAACCCAAAAGATAAACGGCTATGGAGCACTGCCGTGGGTCTCAAGCCATATTGCATTGTTTTGGGCTACAATAAATATTAATGATGGGGCATTTAAACATAAAAAAATATTAAAAATCTCTTTTCGAAAGTATTTGAACATCATCAATGAGGTCTTAGTTACTTGCGTAACAGACCTTACAATTTAACAAGACCCATATGGAAGTTATGATTACACTGGTAAACATCTGGTGCATTTTAGAACCCCTATGATGCTATTTTGAGGTGCTAAAACTTGCAAGCCCATTGTGACAATCCTCATTTCCCTCTTGTTTTACTGGAACATTTGTGCGTAATTGTATCCGATGCGGCGCTGTTAATCATCCAATTTTATCCATAATCATCTGCATTTAAATTCTGAAAATTCCCATGAAGAATATTAAAAAAAGACTGTGTTGAGTACAGACCCGCAGTTGAGAGATTATAATGTAGCCCATATATTTACATGGTTGCCATGTTATAGAAAACATGCGAGTAATTCGAGTAATCGAGATACCTCCGTCATTTCCCGCACTTAAATGATGAGTGAGATGGTCATTATCGCTAAGCGAAACCCTGATTCAAGCCGGTAACAGATTAATCGGTTTCTGGCCATGGTAACCGGTGAGGTTGTAATAAGTTCTTCTGTCTGCATAGCATCTGCCTGCTTAGCCTGATTGCAGCCGCCTCGGCTGTTTCCAGTGTCCTAGCGATTTGTGGTAGTTCGATGAGACCTTATTCTACACTGAGGAGCTTTCATTGGAAGCGTGCTGCTACCCGAAATGAGCCGCAGGTGCGAGGATGGCACTGTTTTCGTTTCTGATTTTGGATCCTCCTTCAGTCACTTTGGGAGGTATTCTTTGCTTCTTTTCGGTAGGGGTCGATTCCACTGACTATAATAGTCTTTTCCACAAGAACCAGTAAAGAAGAAAATGTTCTTCGAGATAGTCTGAAGTGCTAAACTATCACTACGCTATTCGTATAGAATTGTGTCAGTCGAGAATAATAGCCGAGCTCCTGTTACTGGAACGGTCCGTGAAACAACTTTGTTAGGGCGTCTCCTTAAGAGTCTAATCGGCATTTTTTGCTGTAACGTGGATGGGAACAGTTCTGTTGATTTGTGTAGTTACAAGTGTGGGGATCTCCTCTCTGCATCAGCCGTAATTTCCCAGGCTATGGAATTGCTCTTTTAGTTTAATCTACTCTAGCTTCCCACTGGTTGGTCGATGGGAACTTGCCGAGGTGCCGTATTTTAAGCATTAACTCAAACAACCGTTTTTTATGTAGGGACAAGACCTGATGAGCTTTCACTCACTTACTGATGTCAATTTTATTTTGCTTGCTGGCAAGAAGTATACCTATTTTCAGGGGCCACATTTACATTGAAAATTAATCCAAGCCTTGTGGTCTCTATGTCTGAACGACAGACTACCGTAAGTTACAACATATGTTCCTTTAAACTTCTTTTATAGTGTTTTCGACAGGAAAATTACTCCATGTAAAACGATTGAGGAGCACCCCTCAATAAATGAAGAATTAACGCTAAGATCCTAACTATTATACCCATCCAATTCTAACATAGTTTTTGAATCCCAGAATTTATTTTTAGGAAATCAAAAGCAAAGGTATTTTATTATTTTATTGTAAAAACTCTTGTATACCTTGAGACCACCCTATTTTCTCAGAAAATATTAACGCCTACAAGAATTAAACGAAAGGTAACTTTTAAGTTTTAATGGATTCGCCTGATCAAATAAAACTATATTATTTCATAAAATGTGATCATAACTGTGTGATCATTTGCCTTTTTGTGAAAACAGCTTAACCAGCCTGCGCTTGCAGGATTAGAAGGCTTGCAATAAAATCCAGGTATTTTTAGGGTTAAATGATTCTTCCTTTGGAATTTCACCGTGAGGATCTATAAATTACTCTACTCGCCTGGAAAAATTTTTTAACGCTACCGATTGCGGTCGATAGGCCGCAAGCTCGCGTCCTAACTAAAAGTTTTGAATTTCGGTTTTCTTCAATAATTCTGTATCTTTTCCATCTGGCAGGGAAATATTTCTTCTCGTCGTGGGAAGATAAAGTGTGGCCCAACTTTCCGTTGCAGTTTCCTCAAAGGTTTACGAGGGCATTCATACTTTATGGACACGAATAAAATGACCACCTTTTGTAGTTACTACCATGGGACTAATGAGAACACTGCTCATGGCATTATACGTTGGGAGTCATTCTTGGTATACAGCGTCCTACAGCTGCTTTGCAAATCACTAACTCCTCCCGGTTTGGCTTCCCTTTGGTGCTGCCAACATCAAAGCTATAATTGCATTTGTGCTATACTAAGCAACCTCATATGTGCTATTTTATATGGGTTTCCAGACTTCTGATGGCTAGTAACTGATTCGCAGATCGTACAAGCGAAAGCTTTGTAGTTAAATGGACTAAGCGGCTGATGTCGCTTAGTAATCATCTCGAAATAAATGTGCGTGCCTGCTCTTCCTTTATCAAATCACATACTATAAATAAAGTTTTGTCACCACAGCACGCAACGTTTGGCCGATGTGCAAACTGTCGCTGTATTTTCTCTAACCGTTAAGTAAAGAAAACGCAACTCAGTCTAATAGACTCGATTAAGACTGGTTCACCTTCGACACGTGGTATATTTATAAAGGCAGACTACAGGAAAGAGAAACTCTGACGGCCAGAAATCAATTGTGGCTAGTCTGACAAACTGATAAACTGGAGAAAATTTTTGTTCAAGGAATTTAGCGTCCATAGTCTCTACAGGCATGGGGAATAGACTGCAAAAGGGATCTTAATGTTCATCTTGAATAGGGGCTCCCATGAGGTCACGGTGCGCATCTCTTGCGGTTTAACCATCAGTCAGGGGAGGACAAAGTTATCTGGGTAAGAATGCCTTGTTTGACCGTCTAAACAGGACATGGGAAATGGAGCTGCCCACAATACATATGGCTTTCGCTAACTTCCAAAGAAATTATGTTAAGGACTAAGGTATGCGTTAGGATTAGTTTAAGTGTTAGGTTTAAGTTTGAGGTTAAGGTCAGAGTTGGGGTTTGGTTCATGGTTAGGCGAGGGGTTAAGGTTATTATCGTGTTAAATGCAGGGCTTACGCTACGGGCTTGGCTAGGGTTAAGACTAAGGTGACAGTTTAGCTTTATGGTAGGGCGTTAAGACGCGAGTGTATTTGCCCTTCCTGAAATTTACCGTACGGTAACCTATTTTAAGCGGGTGAGGTGGTTTCTATTCCAGTGTGCTATGTAGGCATCCGTACCATTATAACTCTCAGTGCGTCGTGATGTCATAGGCGCTCAGAAATGACCGTTTCTGACTTATTAATCATGGTGCCTGTTAGGCCTAACGCGTGACAGACGCCTGTTTTGCCTCTTCTTAGAACAAGCGCAGTTAGTTAGTCACATCCAATTTAACCGCATACCGCGTAAAAATCTGGCCAAATTACACTTATTGGCTACTTAAAACTAAAAATGTAACAGTAGGGGGACTCAGCGGCAGTCCTCGGTAAGCTTGTGGTGACTAATGAGCCTACCTTAAACTCACACCCTTCAACGCTTGCACTCATTATCCTTGGTCCAACGTGTGATCTTCAAGGTCATTCGCCTAGCATGGTTTAACAACCGAAGAGATCTGATCGAATACATTTGTTTTCAACGAGGGACTTCCATGTTTGTAGGGGATATTTAATCAACTGCGGCACAGACCTGCTTCTGTAACCACTGATTCGATTAATGACATTTTCCTACTCATTTTTGTCATTACGAGTGCTAATATATGTGTAAACACGTTCTGCCTCCACTATAACCACTTTCCTGTTTTGCGTTGACATATTATACCCTCACATTTACCGCTTAGCCAACCTTTTTATATTTTGGTTTATTTTGTTCGTTATTAGCCACTCCCCTATCCCGCAAGCGTCTACACGTTTTTTGGTTCAATAAATTGTAGCCTCTACGTCGGGACTACTGTCTACCTTTCCTAATGCTGATCGTAATGTCCGTCCACGACTGTGCCTTGAATGAGGAATCCTTTATGAGCAGGACTACAAGGAACAAGCCCTGAAGCAAAGAAGCGCAAACTGTATTCTAGCCCCAGTGATTCTGTGTCTGCCCCGAGTCGGCTGGACGTTACAATAGGGTTCGTCCACAGCCACTTTTGTGAGTCAGTAAGTCCACGCCAATCACAGCCACCCCCGTGTTAGCCAATAAATTTTCAAGACTGAAGAAACACGCTCTGAGTCGCCTAGATCTCTGGCACCGCCGACTCACGCCTTGCGCAACAGGCTGATTGCCTACTCCAGTTACCGGACCCTAGAGAAAAGGATTTTCCTTCTACTAACGTCAGTTTTCTGCCCCACCAAATCAGGACTTTGCTTGAGGATCGCCGTGGTTAAAGCATACCGATAACTTTAGCTGCTTAGACAGACATCAGAGGAAAATTGATGAGGTGCGTGGCGCGCATGGTACACCCGCATACTACTTAATTTGATAGTGAAGATGTGGTTCAGGAACCAGTTCAGATTGAGAAGATGCAATTGCTAAAACAAGGCGTTTAATCGCCTGACGTTTCAGTTTCTCACTCAATCCTATCGGCGGAGACAACTGGTGACTCTAAAGACGTGGGCCTGAGCTTTTACCTTTGTTGATGGAGTGGTGCAGCGACTATGTGTGGTCACCAGACGCAGTACGCACTACCAAACTTCCAGATGTCCATATTGCATGGTTTTCTCGATGGAGTTGAAGGCATTTAACTCAAAGTGGTTGCCTACAAATCGTGGCCGAATCTGACCTCCCTTATCCCAAAGGTCTTACTCCGAGTTGATTTGATGCTTTACAGCAAAGTAATAAAGTCTCAATGGTATGCATAGCGCTCAGAATATTTTGGCTCACATTGAAAATTTCAATCTATTAAAGAGCTTTCGGGAAGAATCTAAACAATCGAACCAACACGCGAGGTCTCTTGTCATACAGTAATATGGGAATGTGTAATATGGTAAGGGTATTATGGGGGAGGAAAAATGACAACAAGTAGGAAAATGTGAGGTGAAAAATAGGGAAGAACATTAAATAAGCAGAACGTTGTTTAAGCATTCCAATTCAGTTAACGAATCAGCCCGCAATTCCAAAAACGTTCGGTTGTAGCAAACTGTGAACTAATTCTTAACCTTAAAAGAGCATAGTAATAATAACGTAGTTACGTAAATTAGATCCTTACTGAAATTTCTGTCTGTGTGCTAGACCCCTCAGAAGATCGTGTTCCAGCCTAAAACCTAAAATGGGGCCTACTTGTTTTGACGGATAGACTGTCCGGAAGATAGCGAGAAGGTTTTGGGAGTGAGGTCAGTAATTGTATGACATGCACTAGCCTTGGACGAAATTTCTGTACAACCAGCACAGACAATCTGAACTCCTTTTCCTCATGTCTTAGTCTTATCGCTGGAACAGGATTGGAATGGGAGGCAGAAGTGAGGTTAATGACATGTGCCACAATAAGCCCTCTAACGACTTCAAAACCTGGCAGGCGACAGATGATTGGGTCTGTGAAGCCAAAAATCCGGTTGTGATGTTTCCCTCTCAACGCGGTTCCTGTTACTAGGACTATAAACGCCTAAATTTTAAATGGGTGGGGGTGAGTGGCACGAAAACTCATCACGCGTATGGCACGGGCATGTAAAGGTTGAGGTTCGAGCTCAGTCCTTTCACCCAACGTAACCTCTAGTCATATCTACTTCATCTTGTCACAGGAGAGTGTTAGGAGTGGAAGGAGCAAGCGAAGCCAGCGCCACAAACGTCTTTTCTATCATAATCTAGTCAAAGCGCCGGTCATCAGCGACCCTAAAAAGGCACCGACTGCACAGCTGCGGCAACACAACGTGGGCAGTGGTGTGTCTTACTGGTGTGCGCAGGCTGGTTTCTATGCTCACTCAGTTTCCGACACCTTGGCAGGGTTACACTCGCCCTATTAGTGTTTTGCCTGATTAAATGCGCGAACGCTCAGGCACCGGCACGCGTTTGGACAAGATCGAAAATGGCCGGAATATCACGTTCTTTTATCGGCTACTCTGCCCACCTTAATAAAATTAAGAGCGCGAAAAGCAATATAAAAACCCGCGTTTAAGGCTGGGCATAGCGTAGAGACATTTGTGATATTCCTTAGACAAATTATCTACAGGAAGTAGTGTGGAAACCTTGAAGTAAAGTGTAACGGCTGGCAGGGTCCAAAAGTTATTCAGCAAGTTTGAAAGTTTTCGTTAAATTAATTTGATACTCCTTCTTCAAGTATAAATTTCAAGCAAGGTATAATTTTCTACCTTAGGAGTACAAGAAAGAATTTTTTGCATGTTTTCTCTAATATATATTTGAATTTATAAGGGCTTTGAAAATCAGTGCGCAACTGCCTACTTCTTAAGTAGTACGCAGCTGGTCACAGAGGAGCTTGTTCAAAAGCAGACCTCCTGACATAACTGAACTATCTGGAGAGTAGGCTAAACGGTACTGAATCTTACAATACTACTTAAGTAATTGGTTCGTATCCAAACCCATTTCCGAATTTCAGTTAAATGTAAAGAGAGGTAATCTACTGTATGTATTCACTTTCTTTCAGAAATGTAATGGGGTATGGTAGTAATAGAGGCCTTTTAAGAGACAAAAAGTGGTTTTCTTAAATATATAAAAAGTAAGAAAGCGCAGTTACCCTGGTTGTTTTTGTCTTTATGCGTAAAAAGAATTTTTAGTTCAGTGGGCGGGGTACGCATCTCAGTGTCCTGTTTGAAATAAGTTTGATACAGGGAACTACAGAGCTCGAACAATGAACATTTTAATTTACGCAATTCCTTGCCCAGGTTAACAATAATCAAATTAACGAATGAATGCAAGGTTTCGAGGCCTAGGAGCTTGCATGAGCAAAGGAAAAGTCGCCTCCAACATTGCGTTAATGATCAAAGCAAATCAAATTTGATTGCTTTGCTTGTTTTGAATCACGATGTCTAGATAATTCTTCGATAAACACTTTTCTATTTCACAATATAAATTTACTCTCTCTATCTCTCTCTCCCGGTTTAGAAGCCATCAGCAAGCGTTCTCTGCGGTGATTATTTAATTGCGTTTAATTGGTTTATTGATGATTTTTTTCGGCAAAACCTTTTGTAGGAAAAAACCAGCATGCATACACATATGACGTGCATAGCTTGAAAAAAGCGGACGCAAAAAACTGCTTGCGCCATTAACTGATCTTCCGTGCACGTTTACATTTTCCGAAGCGATGATCGTAGCGATCCGACCTGTGAGATGAGTCCGACATCTCGGACTGCCGACCTCGGTTTTATTTTTTTCCATCACTCTTACAATTTTCAAATCTGGAGCTGTTATTTTTCTGTCCGTTTTCATACAACTTCTTCTGCTACAAGTGACAGTACAATTTCACACCCAACGTAGATGTTTCAATCAACTTGGAATCGCTGTCTTCCAATGTTTGATTTTAGATTGAAGGAATTGCTGGCCACCAGACGTTTGAGTTCCCGAGACTGAATTCTGCAAGCATTCTTGGTGGCTAACGTTTAAATAGCGTTGGCCACCCAAGAATTCGTTTGGCTCTGCTTCCTGAATACTAGCATTAGTCATCTACCAACTTAATAACCTACACGATTTGGACAGAGTAATGGGTGCTTGGAATTTTCTTAGCGGTCTAAAAGTTAACTTGGAAAGTTATATTCATGTTAGAAGGGTAGGGACAGAGAATAGGAGCTTGAAAGGCTCAGTCGGAAGTAATGGGTAGGTCCGAGGTGAAGTCGTTAGGCGCGGAATGTGATGGATTCTTCTCATTTTTCAATTTTACATTTGAATGCAACCACATTCAATGGAGAATCGCAAGCTTATGCCAGTTTTTCTCTGTTTTGTGTAGATAAATCTGTTTGACTGCGCACATACACACATTTTGTAGAAGTAATGCAATAAAAACTCACGCTGGAGAAGGGTTTGATTGAGAGTGGTTAACCCTGTGTTGGTTTTTTGCTGATATAAACTATCGTATGAATTAGTTTTGCCGATACATATTAGGCTGGAATAAGCATTTAGGATCATTGATCTGAACGCTCTACCGCTTGAATCCTGGACTTGAGCTCCGTCGGTAGCCGATTGGCCAAAGTCACTTGAGATTATAGGAAGGAATTGCGTGTCTGTGTAAGACTAAGTGCGCATGGCAGATAATATAAAAATAGCCATCCCGGTTTCCCTTGTTCTTTTTTTATATGTACTACGTTTGCCTTACTGATAGCTAGACACCGTACTACTGAGCTCAAAAGCAAACAAACCATCCGTACTCCGTGTCGCAAATAAATCCGATCAGTAAACGAAACACCCAAGGTAAATTAAAGTCCCCTTCGGGTGGCATTGTGTTCCCTATGGAAAGGTACACCTGATTTCTAAGTGAGAATTCAGATTTTTGAGGCCTGCTGATGTCTCGATAAAATATTTCAAAGTTCCACCCCCCCCCCTCCCCTTTGGGGTAATCCAGCATAAGTGCTGAAGTTCCTTGATCTGTGTCGGCCTCCGTTGGACATAGAACCAATTCTAATGGCAAAATGGCATTACCATCAAAGAAATGGGAAACTGGAATGAACAGTCTTTGTCGATACTATTATTCTGCCTATGGTACTAGCCACTGTGTGGTTGCTGCTGGGGCAAGGATTCCTCTTTTGGCCGCCTAAACAGGACACGGGAAAAGGAATCGTCCAAAATGCATGTGGTTTTGAGCTAAATTTCAAGGAAATGATGTTTAGGATTAAGGTGGGGTTTACGAATAAGTTTTGAGTGAGGTTTTAGTTTGAGATTAAGGTCAGGGTTGGGGTTAGAGTCATGGTTAGGCTAAGGTGAAGGTTATTTTTATGGTAACTTCAGGCTTTAGGTTTAAGTTAGTGCTAGAGTTAAGATGAAAGTGATATTTTAGTTTTATATTAGGGTAAGTGTTAGCATTAAGATACGGCAACATTTACTCTTCCTGAAATGTATCACATGACCTGGTATTTTCGGTGGGCGGGGTGGTTCCTATGCCCTTGTCCTGTTTAGACGGCCATACAAGGCATCTCTACCGCTGGTGGGACTCGAGATGGGACCCCAAGGAACAACGGGACGAGGATGTCCCGTAAAGCGATCAGTGAGTGTGCTGGTACCACTTCTACTGGGTCTTTTAGAGAATGATGTGGGTAGATTTATAGGGGAAAGGCCAGGGAGCCTTTCCGGCGTATTGATTCCATCCGCCAGCCATATTCCACCCCGATCTGGAGAGCAGCAGATACAGTATGGGCTCAGTGGTTCGAGATTTGCATGAGGGGACTGACTCGATTAGCATTACAGGTCACCGAACGTCCACATTTTGGTCTCTGTCGCCTTTGCTGTTACCTGCATAAGATTTTTGATTTCCTGCCTATACAAAGGCCGAGCGCTTAGGCAGCGCGCTCCATACGCGCCGCTGGGGTTAGTTCGCGCTCGCTCCGCCCGTTTGCGCGTGATACGCACGTCGCGTGTGCAAGTCGCGCGAAGTGCGGCATCCGCCTGAGTTGTCAGACGGACTGATGAGTCAGCCGAGATAGTCCACCTTGTCCACGCTATGGCAACAGCGGCTACGGCGGCGGCGGCGGCGGCGGCGGCGGCGGCGACGATGACGACGCGGAAGAAGAATAAGAAGAGTGAACGTATGTACGTCATATGGCATTGGTTCTGGACACCGGATTTTGACAGACTCTGGCTTGTCGCGATGGTTCTACCTAGTTATGCCAGTATGTGTGTGCACTTGCCTGTGATGCACGGTTCAGCTATCGAGTCGGCAACGTTAACATGCCAGGAGCGACGGTATTTTACATGACCTATCCTTACCGTGGAATCAGTAGTCAGAACAGGGGCAGTATTTGCCCAGACGATTCGGATTCCTCTTAAAAACCAGACATCAGGTATAGAAGCTAAAAGTCATTGAGGCACGTGTGTTAGCTGCAGTACTGGATGGTTATGACATCACATTCCCAGTGGAAGGCAGACCGCGTCGGAATCACCGATTACCGAATGTAACCTCATGAGCGTTCATAATTGTTGCAATAATTGCTTAGACCACCGTGTTAAAATAGTTCATCTGCGAGTATTCATTGTCAATATTGATATTTGACATGGGGAGGAGCTGGTAGTATCGCTCTTATACAGCGTTACCAGGGTCCTGCTCATCCAACACACGGCCATGTGATCTTTCAACCTGCCCGGGGAGAGGGCCAAACGATATATAGGCTATGGGCAGTCGTGAGTTTAGTAGAGATAGAGCAAGAGAGAGAGAGAGAGATACGCTTTATTTTGAAAGTAAAATTCCAAACTTTCAGCAAAAAATGTCCTCCATTCACCGAGAATAAGGTGGGGCATAAAAACCACACAGCACCGGAAGATCACAAACGAAGGGTCGAAGAATGCATATATTTACATCATGAAAAGTTGTCCTTGAATGCGTTTCAAAATATCGATCAAATTGGACTTCATTCAAAATGGTGCCAGCGTAGTGCGCTGATGACCTCATTTTTGTTGTTTGAATAAACAAATACGGTAACGATTCGGTATATAATGGATGAAATAGGCCAACCGACGTACATATAAGAGGATTCACATGCGAATGGAGAGCAGAAAAGATGGCGGCTCAATTTCAAAAGCCCAGTACTCGCGTCTGGGCCAGAGAAAAGCTGCCTTTATAGAAAAATTGAATACAAAATTGAAATTTGGGTAAAGAGCACATATACAAATTAAATCGTAAACTTTCAGGATCTGAAATATACAATCATGTTTTAAATAGTCCAGGGATCAATCAATACTGTTAAAAGCTGATAGTTAATTTCTACAACCCCTTAATTGGACGACATAATTTTCCAAATAAATAATAAATTTCTTTATTTCCTTCTTACAGGAAACTGTCCATCTTTGTTGACTATAGTGCATCTGTAAAGAATGTGTATACTACTTAAGTAGCGATATTATTCTGAGTGTTATTCTCATAGTGGACTGTGGAGGTCACCAATGCAGTGTCGGTACGTCACCGCGGAAAGAGTGCTTGCTGGAACTTGATCGTTTCAAGCCCTAATGCCCAAAAACCCTGAAAAGTAGGGATTATTTTACTTCTTTTACTTCACAGCAACACTCCTGTGCTCATTATTCCCTTTATCGTCCAAGTTAACAAAACATCCTGTATTTTCGTTGACCTAGTGTTAAACCTAGACCATTTTGCAAAAGTAGACCGGGTTTAATAGCAATAACAGTTGTGATGAGTCGTTGTTAAGGCATTTAATAAAGGTTTTTTAACGTTGATTTGGTGCAGCTGTGATCATGCTTGATCTTGCCACCCTCGATGATTTCACGTATGGCACCTCACCACACGTGACGATTCGCGGCAGCGGCGCTGGACAACTCAACTCATTCTCTTCACCAGCTATGGAGACTGAATACCCAAGGCCCAAGAACCGCTTCCATGTCTTGCCGAACTGTGTCATAAAAATGCCCATCTTACTGAGGCTTTCGAATAAAAGGACGAACTCGTTCAATCGCTCGACGATTCCACCAATGAGCCTCAAATATTTGATTTCGAAACTTTAAAGTGAACCGATTTTACCTACTAGGCACCGTTTTTTTCTAAATTGGGGTTAAGTACCAAGTCTACAGGCATCTAACCGTGTGTTTGAAAACGTCGGTGACTGAACTGCTGAGCAAGCATCGGTAAGAATCAGGAAATAATGTACTGCATCCTATGCTTCCGCGATATTACCGTTTCCTTAAGACTTATTTTTTGTCAAAATGAAACCAACTCGATTTTGGATCCTGATCTCACACTCTCATTGGGGGTTGTCGGTAGCAGATGAGAAATAAGTCGTAAAATTCTGTATCAGTCTTCTCTATTTTGCTCCGAACACTCGGTCACCCACTGTTCGTTCATTCCGGTGCGATGCTTTATGGGGGTCATGACATGGGTCGGTGAGAAATCAACACACTTGCACTCCGTCCTCCGGTGAGGTCAGTAATGTGAAGGAAAATTTTCATCAACTGTTAATTTTGTGTTTTCAGTCGTTATGATTTTAGTGCTTAATGCGGTTCCGTTCGTGCCCGCGCAAAATGTGTTCTTCGGCGTTCACTGCCAACCGCTACATCCTCTTCACACAATTTCCAAATTATGAAACCGCGCAGTTGATCCGGGCAAAAACAGAAAGAAATGATAGACGGAGCGGATGAGGTTAATAAGAGGAGGAGGAGGAAGACAACAGGCTCCGTCTATTCTACAATAAATCCAACCGTGTTACAAGTCAGTTGTCGAACATTGGTGGCAGATGAAAATACCCAAAGAACTATACAAAAACATTTTTCTCTAGCAAGCTGTCGTGGGTCCTCTAAACAGCTTCAACCTCTACTTTGAGTATCAATCGAAACAGCTTGAATCCACTAACTGTCAGCTCATTGTATTGTTTTGCGCACCCAGCTTAAATAACCGGATGTCATTATGTGAAATAGTTTTCCCTAACGTACCCCCAATTTCAGGAAACGGTGATTATCCACTTCAGAATCAATCAGCTCATTCTACCTTTCTCGACAAAACTAACCTTTTATTCACTGACTCAAATTGCAAACAACTGTTAGGAGAAAATTTGTGTGACAAGTGTGAGGTTCAAAGTCAAGCTTCTGTTGACGCACTCTCAAAACACTTGTATGTTTTCGCCACCGTTATTGATGATCTGAAGTTCGCCTTTCGGGGTTTCAACGAACAAACAGTAAATTAACCCAAGTAAAATCAGGGTACTTGATAAGGTACGAGTGACACGTACCGATACATTAGTCACTTTGTCCAAAATGTTTGGACTTACCCGATATCGAACCGTCGATTTGAATGAACTGTCATTTGAACCGTGCCCCGAGGTTTTACCCGCATGGTAAAACAGCTGCTATGATACTAATACCTCGAACAGGATTTTCAGCAGTGACTGTCCTCTATTGCTGCGACTTTCTCTTAAGAAAAGGCCTTTTTTGGATTAAATAATCGTCTGTCGTATAAAGTCAGTCACTATAATCGACCACGAAGGAAGGCATTTAGAACTCCACTCGTAACCGCACCCCTCAACCTTCCCAGATCGCATTCTTTTCTCAAATGAACAGGCCAGTCCCTCTTTTGTGCCAATAAAATTCGTGGATTTGCCGATCTCCTCTCACTTGTTTATAACCTCCTTCTGTGTTACGGTAATAAGCCTGATGTTTATTAATCGAAAAATGCACTTCCATCTAAAGCTGAGTGACTGCAGTTCGTCTACGTGCACCACACAACCTAGTCACCGCCACAGGTACCAGGGTACCATAAGGCTGACGTCAAACTGACATCAATAGGAATTATATGAAGGCCATATTGAGAATATGTCATTTCAGTCTAACTCTCAGTCCTCCACTCACATGAAAATACTCCATGAAGACCAATATATCCCGTCGAAGTTGGCAAGCTGCCAAGCCAAAACTTGTAGCGCGTCATGCTACATTCAGGCGCGTAAGATATGTTACAGGGAGGAATGTGCTGACTTGGCGTAGAAATAGATTATTAAGTGTCGGCCTAATTAGCTCCTCCCCTCCCATGCTCCAGGCGACTGCCCTAACCTGTAAGGCAACTTTTACATGCGATTGGACACTAAACAGAGCTAAACAGTCCGTCTACGACAGGGTTCCCAATACATATACCACACTACCTCATACTGCACATTTTTCGCACAACCGAGACGCGCATGAACTGACATGCGACACTTCGCTCACCATAACGGCGAAAGCAAACTGGGTTGCGTGTTGGCTTCAGAAGAGAAATATTGTGGGTCACCAACAAAATGGCGTGTTGCACAGTAAGTTCATACGTGACCGAGGAGTACAAGAGTGCAAGGAAAGCTAATTTTGTGATGGGGCCTTAAAGGTAGAGCTTTAAGAAACATTTTAATGAGGCGCATATGGCCGACTAGACCGATCCGGGTGTGAAGACGATGCCACAGTCCGACAGGCTGAAGCTAAATTTACCTTGCTAGTGGAATTGGGAGGAGGACAGGAGTGTCCTTATCGGTGATGCTACTGTTGGTGGTAGTGGTCTTGGTCATCATAGACTAACTGATTATATTTCATAAGAACAGGGGCGGGATGGTCGTTTTGCAATTTCCCTGGGCTCGCAAATATCATTGAATGCCGATCCAGGTGGGACTGTCTGTTAAAAACGTGGTTGGATGCTTGCGTTGTCAGTCCAGGACACTCCAGCCTTTCGAGCGTTGCATATAGCCTTAACAGCGGCCATTCACACGGTAGCGTGCCGCGTCTATCTATCTTGCGTGAGGCCCACCACGTCTCGAGGTCGATTTACAGGTGCTTGAGTGAGCTCTTCAAGATGTCTTTGTAGCGACGCATTTGCCCGCCCTGCCTGCGAACACTCCCAACAACGTCGCCGTAGAATAGGTGCCTAAGGGACACTCACCGTCCATTCTCACGACGTGGCGTAGTTTCATCTGTCTCAGCATGGCGTGGGTTCCTCCCATGATGCCAGTGTCTGATATCCGTACCTGTTAATTAAACTTTAGTATTCTTCGGAAGAAAATGAGGCTACACTGATTTAGTTTCACTAGCTCAGTTTTCCCTCGATGGCCCAGGTCCTCACCACGTAAAAGGTGGTTGTCATGACAACAGCCACATAATTCCTCGGTTATCCGTTAAGAAGGATACGGCGGTAGTTCCAGACTGAGCTTTTACCAGCCCAGAGGTTTGACTGGCCACGGGAAACCAACCTACAGCTCCGATGTTAATCTAATGGAATCTTAGGTTGGACTGCCCTGGAATGCGAATTTTATTCAAAGTCGTAATGGGGAAGTTGTGGTCAGAATCTCGCGTTGGTTGGTGAACGGACACTGCCTTCTCCGGGCTGATTCTAAGATCGAAGGCAGAGTATCCACAGGCAAGAAAGACTATACTCCACAGCGGTTTCACGCGTAGCAAACACGAGATTGTGGTGAACACTGGCCCTGTGAAGTCTCCAGATGCCTGCAGGCGACGCACGTTGGATAGTGCTCCTTCCGTTCGGTACTTGCTGTCAACCTCCTGTCATGCCTCACCCTAGTCGCCAGCATCACAACGAGCAACATAAGACTGAGTAGGATGAGTGTGCGTATGCAGTCCTGTTTCATCCCACATTCTATGTGCAAATGCTTCGTAGACTGCCCTGTTCTCGCCGATGCGCGTCAGTATTCCCTCGCGTAGTTTCCTTGCTTTTCGTGAAAATGATTCCGGATATTAGAATTCTGCACCGATTCTCCAGGGTTCACCATGACTCAACTTTTCAAGGAAGTTTGTCAGATCCACGAAGATGATTTAGATACTGCTGTGCATTTCTGTCACTTTACTTACAGTTGACGTGCTTTGTAGATAATGTCCGTGGTTGCGTGATGTTTTCGAAATCTGCACCGTGTGTTTTGGACTAAGGCTCTGCAACAGCTGCGTGCTCAAGCGAGCGAGTAGTACGCGGACGGATATAATTGCCCGCGATGTTGATAAGGGAGCTAACGTTGAGAGTATTACGGAATTTCCGCTTTTTACCGCGTCTTTAGATGTGCGCGAATATGGTCTCATTCAAGATTAGCGGTAGTTACCCTGCCACCATATCTCCTTAAACAATGAGGTTAAATTTTCTACGCGTTTTGGCTTGCCATACATATACACTAACTGACATTGTGTCAGGTCCATCTTCATTTCAAATGCCGGGCTGTTGCTCTGTTCTGCTTGTCTCCCTGCGGGAACGTGAACAATGGAGAACGTTAGCGGTGTCCACATGAAGACTTTGGTAAATGGCTTCAGCGACAATTGTGGATGGGCAGTTATAGAAGTTCTTGAAATACGTGGGAGCAGTGCACCATAATCAGGGGCTTCTCCGTCAGGGTGGTTGCGCTATTCTGGCTAAGCATTTGTGCAGTTTCCCTGGCTCCGGGACCGTAAACAGCCTTGATGGAAATGAAGAAAGTTTCCTCCCACCGCGGTTTACATATGCCTGAATTTAATCAGCTCAAAATTATTTGGAAATAGAACACATTTTTAAACCAAAAAGATGTCCTTTTGCAAGTATAACATGTTGTGACTACATAAATTGGTACCAAATGAATACAAGAAAATAAACTTTTTGTGAACATTCGCATGTCATAGAATTGCATGGATGACCGAAATCATGCAATACAGACGAGGACGAAGATGACAACGACCATAACCAAAGCTCTGCTTTTCTGTTACGCTGAACCTGTGATGATGAACAACCCCTGCTGTATTTTGTCGGTACGGTGGTGCTGCTACCACCTGATGTTCACACCTGCTTGGACGTCCTGCCTTCAGTGTCTCAGTTGGCAGATGTGCCAACTGTTGGAAGGAAGTTCTTATAGCAACCACCATATACAATTCACGTGGGCCGCGAATACAGTCCCAAGCGAAGTCCAACCATGTCGGTGATTCTGTATGAGAGCCTGCTCGCTTTGGGTGGGCCATGCGTCGTTACCACAGCTAACTGTACGTACTTCTCGGTATGACGTGGGGTAGCGCAAGCGTGGGTGTTGCCGTACGCGTTGTGCAGGATGAGGGCAGTACAGCAGAGTGACTCAGAATCCACGACAACCCAACAGCGCTATGAGTGCACTTCATCAGCAGCATCATCATCAGCATCATCATCATCATCATCATCATCATCATCATCATGATCATCATGATCATCATCATCAAAATCATCCTCAGCATTACCATCATCTGCAGGCACATCTGCTTAATCTGAGCGTATCTAACCACGATGACACATTTTTTTCCAGTCCGTTGTCGCATTCTGATACGATAGTTGAAAGACAGCTCAGATTAGTATCAAGCAGATTCCGGATTGTATGAAGAATTCTCGAGTTCAATTCTGAAAACTTACTCTATATCTAAGGATGCTTTAACTTTTCCAGCATCACGTGTACTGTAGCAATATATTATAACGAGAAGTTATCCCCCTGTATCCTTGGTTGGACGGCGAATACTTTCGCTTTCTCCTCAGAAGACGAGGCCATAATAACCCCTCGTTTCGGCGTGTCTTAATGAGCAGTGTACGGGATCTTGTGGATGGTAACCGACACTGCACCTATACCATCTCCTCAGTTTCATTGAGGCAAATCGATGGAAGTTGAACGATTCTACATTGACGAGGATACCCTACCAAAGGACAAATTGCCGTTAATTGCCACTTACGAATATTTAGCCTCGCACAAACCATCTTAGTCTTGTCGCACAGGCATTGACTCGGCGGTGGTAAGCTCTTATAAGCAATACATTGACAACACTCATCAACTACATTGGTAAACCTTCAGGATACTTTAACTTCGTTCCGTCCCGGCATCCAATTGTCATCTGTGGCTCCACGAAACAGTGCTCTGCACGGCGGCTACGCCCCGACAACCGTCCCTGATCGGCGGGCTACAAACAACTGAGGCTTCATTGCTTTTACGTGGCTCCATATCCGGTAGCCCCTGGACTAACTACCGTCCACTCTCCTGATCTGCAAAGAAAAACGGCCTGCGGAGAGTGTGTTGTATAATCCCGTAATTGGCCCAGACTAATTGAAGTCACCTTGTCCCTGAATGAAAGTCTTTGGTCATAGTGGAATTCGATACCTGCTTTAGCCGACTTATCAGCCCTTTTCTTAGGCCCCCTCCCCCGCTGACAGCCTGAAATATTTGTTTCCGTTTAGATAATCCGACGGCAGATCATGCGTAAGCAAGATCGACTCTGGTCGCCCGAGGACCAGCCCGCTAAAAATTGGAAATTGTGGCTTTTCCGAAAAGAAATAGGTTGCCGAATGCATCTTCTTATGGAGCAGACGTCGATAACATAGTCGTGTTCGTCACCCAGAACGACGTCGTGAGACGGCTACTGAGCGTCAATGATCGTCTCATGACCATGACGTACTACTCTGCCGGACCATTTTTGCCACAGCTGTCATTGCCTACGCCTCTCCATTGACCAGTTCCACTGACGTCAAGAACAAGTTATGCGAGGACCTGCACGTTCTCTTTGCAAGTGTGTCGAAGGCGGCCAAACTGGTCGCCAATGATGACTTCATTGTCCGCATCGGCACGTACCCTACTGTATTGGGATGGAGTGCTGGATCGCCAAGAGATGGGCAGCTGCGCAGCAACAGCCTTTTACAGTCCTCGGTTGACTAACACTTACTTTCGTCTTCCGATGCGGGAGAAAGTGTCAGGGATTTACCCATGCTCACGTCGTTGGAATCTTCTGGCGTCCTCGTTCAGATGCATTATCCTCCCGGTATGCTAATAGCCAAGGTGATGTGTGGTGCTGCACGGATCGACGTCTTTTAATCTTGAAGACGAGGCTTCAACTTAAACCGCGCCAACGACCGCAATTTATTCAACGACAACGGCGAGGAGAGCTGGTGGCTTCTCTCCGAGAAGAGCAGGTTTCACATTATCAACGTCAAAAATAACAACAACAATAATAATAATAACAACCTATCAACAACAAAACCAACAAAAATGGCAATGTCAGCAAGATCGCATACTTTCGATGCCGAAGCCTAATAGGGCCGAGGCGGAATAAGATATAGAACGGCTGGCCGAGTGACAGAACTTAATTAATTTCAAGCGTATGTAGACCGCGGTGAGATGAAACTTTCTTCATTTCCATCAAGGCTGTTTTACGGTCCCGGAGCCAGGGAAACTGCACAACTGCTTAGCCAGAATAGCTCAACCACCCTGACGGAGAAGCCACTGATGATGGTGCACTGCTCCCACGTATTTCAAGAACTTCTATAACTGCCCATCCACAATTGTCGCTGAAGCCATTTACCAAAGTTTTCACGTGGACACCGCTAACGATCTCCATTGTTCGCGTTCCCTCAGGGAGACAAGCAGAACAGAGCAACAATCCGGCATTCGAAAAGTAGAAGGAGCTGACACAATGTCAGCCAGTGCATATGTATGGCAAGCCAAAACGCGTAGAAAATTTAACCTCATTGTTTAAGGAGATATGGCGGCAGGGTAACTACCGCTAATCTTGAATGAGACCATATTCGCGCACATCTAAAGACGCAGTAAAAAGCGGAAATTCCGTAATACTCTCAACGTTAGCTCCCTTCTCAACATCGCGGGCAATTATATCCGTCCGCGTACTACTCGCTCGCTTGAGCATGCAGCTGTTGCTGAACCTTCGTCCAAGACATACGTCGCAGATTTCGAAAACATCACGCAACAACGGACATTATCTACAAAGCACGTCAACTTTAATTAAAGTGACAGAAATTCGCAACAGTATCTAATTCAAATTTGCAGATCTATCAAACTTCCTTCAAAAGTTGAGTCATGGTGAACCCTGGAGAATCGGTGCAGAATTCTAATATCCGGAATCATTTTCACGAAAAGCAAGGAAACTACGCGAGGGAATACTGACGCGCATCGGCGAGAACAGGGCAGTCTACGAAGCATTTGCACATAGAATGTGGGATGAAACAGGACTGCATACGCACACTCATCCTACTCAGTCTTATGTTGCTCGTTGTGATGCTGGCGACTAGGGTGAGGCATGACAGGAGGTTGACAGCAAGTACCGAACGGAAGGAGCACTATCCAACGTGCGTCGCCTGCAGGTGTCTGGCGACTTCACAGGGCCAGTGTTCACCACAATCTCGTGTTTGCGTTGGACTACGCATGACACCGCTGTTGAGTATAGTCTTTCTTGCCCGTGGATACTCTGCCTTCGATCTTAGAATCAGCACGGAGTAGGCTAGGGGGCGTGCATCCACCGAGGAGTTCACCGATTTCACTAAAATTCCTTGCAGCACTGGCTTGGTTTTGCATCCTCAAATTCACTACTGTTTTCTATGTCAGGGATAGCGGGTTTGGCGGCCCTTTAAGTTGCTGTGTCATTGTGGATTCAGCTTTATGAGCCATTCCAATCCTGTCACCTGTGGCAGAAAGGAAAACCAAGAAAAAGAAGGAGTTGGACGGTTATTTCTGATTTAGTAACCATCGCAAGTTAGCCTTACTGAACCCCAGGTTGGCATGACATAGGGATTTGAGTCCGCTTTTGGTCCCAAGGCATTAGGTCTTTGAACGCTTCATCATTTAGCTCTGGGCTGCTTTTCCTATCCGTTTTGCTCAGGAAAATTTTGGTCGGTTAATGCCTTCCAACCTTAGTTAATATTTCCAATCACAACTGAGAAGACAATGAGCGCGTGGTTCCATAGTATGGCGTTGAACTTATAAAATTTCAATGACGAAAAATGATAATGAAATTGCAGGTTATCTAAATTCCGGGTTTGTTTTGGCTGGCTGACGACGGCTAACAGACCAGAAAGTGTCATCCCATGCCCTTTCTTAGTCGGTATTTCCTCACCATTTGTGGCCACTTTGCGGCTGTTTGCGAGGGCTCAACGCTTATCGGCATGAACTTGTCCCGTGGCCTGATCGTTGAAGACTTTTCCACCGTTTATATTTATTTTAAGGGAGTCAGTACGGTATAAGCTTAGGACCTATATAGTTGCCATCTAATGAGGAGCAGAAGGTGAGTTCGGGGTCAAACTTTCAATTAAGCCCATTGAATGATGGAAGTGGACTCGTGTAACACACGTATAAAAGTGACCCACTGTAGGTAAGTCAACATTTCTGACGTTATTTGCCAGATTTAATGTATTTGGAGTAAAACAACTAGTGGTTTGGTGAAGCCGACAAAGAAATTAATTCAATGATGCAGAAGTACAAACCTAAGGTTGGGCGAAAATTCCAACCGCATCTAGTGGCTGCTCACTCCTCGTCGCCTTTCCAATCTGGTTATCCCTCCTCAATCGCGCGGGTTGCGTTTCAGAACCCCTCTCGAAAGGCGAAATAGCACGAAGTAAAATAAATATCTGTTTATACATTTTGTAGTATATTTTAAGCCCTTATAACACCTCCCACCTTCTTATAAACAGCTCTCACAAAGTTATAAAATATGAGCCCTTTCTAACCTCTTAGATATAAAGTAAGGCTCATTGTGATTATGTATTTGATCACGCCGTCTGTTTACTTCGCACAAATATACGTGGCATATATCATTGAGGAGTTTTATTTAATAGGTAGTACAGTTTTAAACACATTATAGTAATACATATTTTAACCAAAATAATTTTATATGTATTGTAATAAACCGTACTCGTACTTGCCTACCCAGTTATATGAGACATGTTATAAAATCCGCGATATGGTGAAGCCGCTAAAGTCGAAGCATGATATAACGAGCAATTATTGTACGTTACTTTTGAACACGGGGAGATCTTGACCCAATCAGATAAGCGGATTTTGTGCCAACTGCAGAAAGTGTTGCACCAAACGATGACCATGTCACCGGCCAGATCGATCTACCACTCGCTTACCAAGCGGTTCAAGAAAAAATTACTATTGTTGCTGGAGGACATTTCTAACGGAGGCCGATGTTAATTTTACCTTAGCTGTGCATTTTACTTTAAATTCTGTGCTGGGAGGAGAATCGGTAAGGTCGCAGGCATACAATGCTAAATCCAGCAATCATCTTCCTTCAAAGTCCGATAGCTAGTCGTCACGGTCACGTGCATGTACGTTAAACCTCCGTGTTGCATTTGACGCCTTTTCTAGCCTCGCGCGGCAACCCCTGCGGATGACTCAACCTCAGACCAGAAATGATTCACTAGCATCTTGGGGACAGACGATTATTTAAAGCCATGGGAACTAATCCATTCGCTTCTACCCTATAATTGCTCGTATTTTATCCGTTTTTAGCATCTTTGTGCACAACTAGTATGCGTTTGAGAGTATTCGGCTTCAGAAACAGATGCCTAAGATAGGTATCTTTGTTAAATTCCGCTCATTGAACATAAGGAATTGAAGGGTCGATCCGATATTTTCTATGACGTACTGTACAGTGAGGTCAAGTAATATAGACTGACCAATCACAGTTCAGTTTTCGAAGAGGCGAATTTTTGCCATGTCAATAGTAATGGAAGGTCATTGCGTGTAGACGAGTCGTAAAATTATCTCAGAATTCGACATAGTGACGTTGATAGTGAAGTGTGAGTTCCGGTGCTGAACGACAACCTTTTACCGATCACAACTGACAGCTAATTTTTTAAGCTTTCAAAAGGCCCGCTAAGACACAAAACCTCCCAACGCGAGCGTCATCACATGACTTGAATCCGATAAAGTGTACGTTACGTCATCTTTGGAACAAAAATCCGCCAATCAGTGCTGCTGCCTAACGTGAATTGCCTGAAGATTGCATTGATCTAGACTGACACTAAATGCCACAGATGATAGACAAAGTCCTTAGAGCACTCGGTGGAACTATGAGGTATTTAGTTAAAATTTACCAGGGGTGCCGATTCCTTTTTTCGAGCTTTGTGTTGAAAGTGCTTGTGTTTGAAGTGGGAGGCCAGTGTCCCATTAGAAAGGTACCTGGTGGGATGCATATGCTTAGTTTAGTTTGATGGGGGCGGCGGAGGGAGGTGTTTTTTCATGGCTTGCAAATCAAATGAACCGCCTGCGCCTGAGCGTAATAACGCGAGCGGTGTCCGTCTTAGTCCCTAATAGACCCCAAAGCACACCTGTAGCGCGTGGCTGGTGGGTAACTCGATTTCGCTGTGACCCAATGGACCCATTGCGCAGCCAGTCCAAACAGATGGACTAATAGCTGTTTTGCTCCATAATACAACTCTCTCGACCGTCCCTAAGTCCCTACTATACCCCAAAGCACACCAGTAGCGTGTGCCTGGTGGGTAACTCGATTTCGCTGTGACCCATTGCGCAGCCAGTCCAAACAGATGGACTAATAGCTTTTTGCTCCATAATACAACTCTCTCGACCGTATCATGCCATCCGACAGGTAAAAGCTATGTGACAGACATGCAGAGTGTGAAAGTTGGGTAAATAAAAGAGCTGAATAGTCAAATGTTTGGGTAAATCCAGGGATTCTTGCTCTAGGGTGGTTAAAAAGACAAAAAAGCAGGATATTGTCTGTGGATTCCAGGAAGAAGTCATTAACCGATAAGAGTGGTGTTAGATCACAGGTGCTTATTGGGATGCGTGTGCTTTCATCTATCTGCATTCTCCTTCATTTTGCAAAATCGAAATAGAGTTCTCGACAGCTATCCATACCGTGAGAGTTTTGTGTGAACGCGGTTTCCAGACAAAACGATCGCTTGAAATGCCCCAAGTTTAATGAAATGCATGAGTCCGTCTGCCTGGATTAGGCCATGAGTGAGGGTATGGCATTTCTTCCGTGCAACAAGTGTGGTTGGACCGGTGAGGCACGGGGTAGAAAAGAAAAGACTGACACATGAACTCCAATTCGGTTATTGAGGGGTGGACAATTCTGTGGTAAAATGCGCACCTCGGCTGCCCGAGGTGAGGGAAGTTCCAATCGTGCTTGGGAAATCGTCAAGAGCTCAAGTAAGAGCAGTCTGGTTGTAGTTGCTAGGATCATTAATGATTTGCGCTGCGATTGCACTCATTACCAGTACTTTCAAGTTTCTTACGATCGAGTTTGCAGGATAACAATAAACGGGTTCCTTTATGTAGGACAGTTCGGATTAGCAGAAAATTTCCTTCATAGTCAACAGGGTCGAACGATATCAATCCGAGAGCGTACTTGGTATTACCTTCAACTTATGGCTCAGAAAACTGGAAATGTAAAAGCATTCAAAATGCAGGCTTGTTTTTCTGAATGTTTTGAAAATGATGAACAAGCAAAATTATCCTACTGACTAGGGTTATGGACGCACAAGGAGTTCGGCATTTAAGGGTGGAGCTGCCATGCCACCACATACCTATCCTACTTCGCAGCTCCTGTATTGATCGAGATCCACCGGCCTTATCGGAAAATGTCTTCAATTGTTGTTTCAAGTGAGAATCCCGCGGGTCTGGAGGATGGACGCCGTGTCTAATGGTCAGCACAACGAAACGCATTGAAACAGTAATTTGGTATAAGGGTAGGTTAAATAAGTCAACTTAAACTCCTGTCGTTTAGCCAAATTATTATGAGTTAGGTTGATTCAAAGCAGGGTGAGTTAGAAGGTACGTTAATCGTTTGATTTTTACAAACTTACCATGTTAACTGGAAAACCATTATTTTGGTCAAAAGTGCGCATGCAGGAATAGAATACTAATGATTCACGGTGTCCCTGATGTCAAAAATTTCGAGGAAATATGTGCATCTTATTCCAGTGGCCGGAAACTTAGGGTTGGGTGAGCCTACCAGACGATGGTTTATACACCAGAAATAGCCCTGTCTCCTCTGTCCTTGTCAGTAGTCCTTTCTGTGTCGTTGGTGATCGCTTTGCAACTGCTTGCATGGGCCCTAGCTTGAGTCTCAAGGTGCACCAGGACGAGCATGCCAGGTCACCTTATTTGTGAATGTCCATCCTAGGGCACACGTTTGTATATATGCATTGAAAAAAGATGATTCAACCTTTTAGGAAATGCTTTACGACATATTCTAGAAATTCAGTTCACATGGGAGGAAGAGCAGTTACAGCAATTGCTCTTCCTTAACGTGCTCCTTAAGCGCAGACTAAATGAGGAACGGTGCACCAAGGTGTGTCGGAAGGCCACTGAAGTATATCAGATCCTCCGTCGTCACAACAAGCATCGGATAGAGCACAAGTGCAGTGGCGTTAGAATGCCTGTTCAAAGGATAAAACTGCGTTGCAGTGACCCGAAGGAACTAGTGTGCAAACTCAGGTGTCCACGAGACCAATAAGCAAGATACCATTATCCTGGAAGACTCATCCGTCGCTACCCCCGTACGCGTCCAGGAGAGATCCGTAGGCGCGGAAGGGGATGGACAAAGGGTTTTGGTGTGAGTATACGTGAGCTCCAATGGACCGTTTGGAAGGGTGGCGTAAGGTTCCAAGTTTTTACTCACAACCTAGAAGCAGACACACGATTCGATTTCGCGAGTCAATGGAAAATGTCGCGGGTCGACAATAAGACGAGGCGCAAGCCACTGAAGATCCAGGTCTTTAACATCAACTCAATAAATGGGCATATTTGTCTACTCCTCGCTGTGGAGAATCCGTCTTTTGCTAGCGAAAATATCCATGTCTGTCCCATGATATATGTGCAGGAGGCAGTATTCGCGCCAGTTTGTTTAAATTAATGCCGGCTTTCGATGTATCTATCTAAATCTCACTTTCCGGCCCCAGTTTCCTCTGTTGGAAAGACAAAGTCATGAAAGTCGACAACGATGTGGTAAGGATCGCACTCGATCCCATTCTGTCTGCTCGCCCGCCAGTTAGTCACTGGCGATAAACGAACGTTGTGTCATAAGACACATGCCACATATAATGCACACGTATGTCACTAAAGGTGCAACAGGCAAGACGAAGACAGCTGTTTCACGGCTGTTACCGATCATCAGTATGTCATATGCCTTGTGCAGTGAGGTATAAGCAATTCAAACAAGTGCACGATATTCATTGATGTTGTTAGGATCGCACTCGATCCCATTCTGTCTGCCCGCCCACCAGCTAGCTAGCCACTGGCGATAAACGAACGTTGTGTCATAAGACACATGCCACATATAATGCACACGTATGTTGCTAAAGGTGCAACAGGCAAGACGAAGACAGCTGTTTCACGGCTGTTACCGATCATCAGTACGTCATATGACTTGTGCAGTGAGGTGTATATATATATGGTAATGGGGCGCTCACCGATCGGTTACAGGACTCACTCGTCCCGTTGTGCCTTGGGGCTAGCTCTCAAGCCCCGCCAGCAGCCGTAAGGCAGCTAAGTGTATAGGCAGAATAACATGACCGACAAAGACAAGGGAGACTGGAATGGCGATTTCTGGCTTATTAGCCGTCATCAGCCAGCCATACCCAAACCCAGGCGCTGCGGCTCCCGAGCCTCGAACTCGTGACCTTGTTGGGCAGCGTTTGAAATGGAACCGACAAAGACAAGGGAGACCGGAATGGCCATTTCTGGCTTATTAGCCATCATCAGCCAGTCATACCCAATCCCAAGTGTGGCATACCTGGGATTCAAAACCCGCGACCTTTGGTATTTGAGTCGAACGCTCTACCATTGAGCCACGGGCTCGTTGTTTTGTCAGTTGTGATCGGGAATATGATGATAGTGTGGGGCTCACCGATCTGCTTAAGGAACATGTATGTTCCGTTGTGCCCTGGAGCTCAGACTAGAGCCCTCGCAGGCGGTCGCATAGCGACGGGTAGCATATGATGAAATGGAACCGACAAAGACAAGGGAAACCGGAATGGCCATTTCTGGCTTATTAGCCGTCATCAGCCAGTCATACCCGATCACATTCCCGATCACAACCGACAAAACAACGAGCCCGTGGCTCAATGGTAGAGCGTTCGACTCAAATACCAAAGGTCGCGGGTTCAAATCCCAGATGTGCCACACTTGGGATTGGGTATGACTGGCTGATGACGGCTAATAAGCCAGAAATGACCATTTCGGTCTCCCTTGTCTTTGTCGGTTCCATTTCATCATATGCTACACGTCGCTACGCGACCGCCTGTGAGGGCTCTAGTCTGAGCTCCAGGGCACAACGGAACATACATGTTCCTTAAGCAGATCGGTGAGCCCCACACTATCATCATATTCCCGATCACAACTGACAAAACAACGAGCCCGTGGTTCAATGGTAGAGCGTTCGACTCAAATACCAAAGGTCGCGGGTTTGAATCCCAGGTGTGCCACACTTGGGTTTGGGTATGACTGGCTGATGATGGCTAATAAGCCAGAAATGACCATTCCGGTCCCCCTTGTCTTTGTCGGTTCCATTTCATCATATGCTACACGTCACTATGCGACCGCCTGCGAGGGCTCTAGTCTGAGCTCCAGGGCACAACGGAACATACATGTTCCTTAAGCAGATCGGTGAGCCCCAAAGTATCATATATATATATATATATATATATATATATATATATATATATATATATATATATATATTGATAATGTGGAACCGACAAAGACAAGGGAGACCGGAATGGCCATTTCTGGCTTATTAGCCGTCATCAGCCAGTCATACCCAATCCGAAGTGTGTAACACCTGGGATTCGAACCCGCGACCTTTGGTATTTGAGTCGAACGCTCTACCATTGAGCCACGGGCTCGTTGCTTTTGTCGGTTGCGATCGGGAATATGATGATAGTGGTCATCGATTCTAAAGGAACATTATCATCCGTTGTGCCCTGAACTCAGATGAGTACTCGAGCAGTATAGCAGACGTGTAGCATATGTTGATAATGGAACCGACAAAGAATAGGGGAGACCGGAATGGCCATTTCTGGCTTATTAGCCGTCATCAGCCGGTCATACCCAATCCCAAGTGTGTAACACCTGGGATTCGACTGGCTGATGACGGCTAATAAGCCAGAAATGGCCATTCCGGTCTCCCTTGTCTTTGTCGGTTCCACATTATCAACATATGCTACACGTCGCTATGCGACTGCCTGTGAGTACTCTAGTCTGAGTTCCAGGGCACAACGGAACATTAATGTTCCTTAAGCAGATCGGTGAGCCACACACTATCATATATATATATATATATATATATATATAGTTTTAAAAATTTCGATGACAGTTTCAGTCGTCATTAAAACTTCCTGTCAGTAGGCTGGAAAAAAATTTTCGTTGCTTCCGTAAGACAAAAGCCCGAGGGTTTCTGTTTTCTTAAAGTCAGCATAAACCGCGGTGCATTGATTTCTGAGCACGTATACTGTTTTGGCAAGACATCAAACCACGACTGGGTTTATGCACCTGCGTAAGCTTAACTAGCACGCGACATCGTTACGTTATCGCGCGAACGCGCGCCCTAGCGAAATGTGTGGGCTTTCCTGCTCCACCGAACTAGCGTCACGGCTCATGCAAGGTGATAGATCGATTAGTCGTGACCTTGGCATGCCAAATTTGGCTGTCAGAATGAGCACAGACGACTGAAATGTCAGCGTTACGAGCTTCAGCAAAAATTCGAACAAAAAGTTCGTCTCGTCACACATGCGTTCAATACGGCATGCCGAAGTAACGTGTGGAGTGTTGACTAAGACAGTGCCGATAAACTGCGTAAACCCAATGCCACGGCATACAAATCATGCACTTTTGGCATAAATTATCAGACACGTCTGTGGGTTGACCTTATCGATCGTGCCTCCGATGTTGAGTGCAAAAACTGCAGTTTCCGTCTAACACATGAGCAGCGTTTATTTGAGACGTTGCAGGTATTCCCATAAAACTGAACCGAAAAGCAGCGGTCCCGTTCAATTATTGATAAGTGGCGTGTTAAAAGGCGTAGATGTTGAGTTAGAATGTCAGTTTCAGTAGACAAGATGACTGTTCGCGTGTAGATAAAATGGTACCAGGAAACCGAGGCCTGCAAGCATAGTTCAGAAAGTGGTAACCTGGAAAACTGCTTTCAAATAAGACAGATGATTCTGCAAAACAATCCCGATAAATTCCTTTTTCTCCCGGACCTGCACTACGCAAATTGTGTCGGTTTTAGGCATTTTTACACATAATGCTTCTTCGTTCGAACGAAATAGCATTCAAGTTTACCTTGTAAGAGAAACTAACGAGCTGCCAAGGATGGAGTGGTTATGAGATGACGCGTGTGGCGTGATCCCATGAGGTCGAATTAGCCGGACTGACTAAATAAGATTCACCTCGCAACACCGGGGATTGAAGTCTTCGGGTTTACAGGACGAAGAAGAGTTCGTCTATGATACAACTGACACCTGCTTTCCTTCGAGGTTCTGGCGGGCCATTCAGGTTGGGGAGCTCAGATGGAGAAAGTGGAATGTTTGAAGAGTACTCTAACCCTGTGGACTTCCCTCGTTACCATGGGCTACGGACATGAGCCAAGGGCCCATGCTAAAGTGGCCAGTGTTCTCAAGGAGGGAGGATTTTCAAAAAAAGACGACCTTACTTTAAGCATTTCAGTAAAAGAAACTGGATTGAAAGAGAATGTCCGAATAAACTTCGCATCTAGGAAATCGACGGTTGTGTCTTTTTAGAAGTTTTTACAGACGCCAACCTCCTCTTCTTGAAACGACTAAAAGTTGATTCTCGTGGCAATATTGAATATCACATTAAGGTCAACAGCAAGGGGAAATGGAAAGTTGTAAAGCAAAGTTACGCCAAACGGAGTTACCAAAGACAGCATCATGGCTGGAATTCGGCATTAAGTGTTGTATTTTTCGAACAAAAGCTTAATAAGGTTCCAAAAAGAAGTACGTTCAGTAGCTGCACGGATTATCTCTGAACTGGCTAAATGAACAGTCCATGTCTCGGTAACAGATTTACAGTCAGGGCAAATGCCCTCTGAGTGTACCGACCGTGATGGCTCAAAACCCAAAATAATTACCATTCGACTTTCTGCATTGTTATTCCTTACAGTTTTTACTAGCAAGTTGCTAGCCTTTTGGTCACCTTCTTTAATCTTTGCAGAACAAAATACTTTGTAATCACTGCTTTGTCAGATCAAAAACATGGATTTCTTTTGTGAAAAAAAATAATTGGCTTACTTTGCATACATGTATTTGCATGATGGTGATTACCCTGTTTCGCAAGACTGATACTACTACTGCAGAACAGTCTTAGTGTTAATAATTTCCTGCAGGAATTCAGTTACGAACAGCCTACTAGTCGGGCCATCAGTCACAGACGTGCGTCCGCACATCTCCTCACGTCTGCGTTAGAGGATACTTCACCTTAAACATCCGTAGTGGTTGGCGAGATGAACAAGGGTGTTGACAAGCAGCACCAATTAAACCAGCCCTCCCCCCTCACCTGGGGTTGTTGTTAAACCAAGACTCTAAGGGATGGCAGGGCTGAGGCTCCTCAGCGATCTTTGTCTGCAAGGAATGGAAGAGAAATGGAACTACGACCCTTCTTTCTAGTTTTATCAGGTATTATGTTAGCACTTTTAAATGTCCGAGTCACCTGCTCAATCTGCGTCTCCAAAATTGTAGGGGAAAAGAGAAGTTGGCTTGCCATTTAGTAGAGATTAGCAGAATTTTTATATTTCGGCTGTTGTTTAATGGGCACCCGGAGGTTTACGTAGGAGACCAGCAGCAAAACCCTGACCGTTAGCTACCAGGGCGACGATTAATTGAGGTTAGCGTCCACTTCTAGCTGAGGAAGTCTGTCCGAGGCTCCACCGCACATTATTGACGAGCGGTCGCGGACATACCTGATCTGCAAGTTCTTCGTCATTACGCTTGTCGCCTCAGAGCTATGTACACCTGCAATTCCGGGGCCTTGGGGGACATAGACCGTCTTGGTGAATGGGAAGAAAACTGCATTTGAACACGACTTTGCCTCGATATTCAAACAGTTATTCCGTATCCCGCACAGTCTTCATCTCAGTTAAACACGGCATTGGAAGAATTCGACTTTTTTGGGCTCTTTTGTAGATCATGTACATCCTGTGGAAAAGGCTTTCCCTGGAAGTCCGTCACTGCATATCGTCGTTGATGACAATGAACCAGTTCTGACGTTCTCGGCATACGTGTCCAATGGGAATGGCACCCTGAAATAGGCATTGCTGACAAAGACAAGGGAGACTGGAATAGTCATTGTCAGTGGTGTTGGTGGTGGTGATGGTGGTGCATCACCTGGGGTTGAATATGGCTATCTGATGACGACTAATAAGCCAGAAATGGCCATTCCAGTTTACTTTGTCTTTGTTGGCAATGCTTATCGGCCCATAAGATTAGCCACTGTGTGGCTTCTGGCAGGGCTCGAGAGTGAACCCCAAGGCAGAGCGTGACGAATGACTCCCGTAACCGATTGGCGAAACGTCTAACTGCCAATGACATTCTGAAATCTCAACGGTTTCTTCCTCCGGAGTTTGTACCGGCGCCAGGTTAATGTTCAGCTTGGTGGAGTCTACATCAGTGTTCAGCCAGATTAAATTTTGCCGTGCCCCAATCCAGTGGTAACCTTTTCCCTCAAAACCATGCTACTTTCGAGACAACAGGCCAACGGTCACGTCAGAATTAAGCCCATCACCCCATATTTTCCGGTAGAATCGTAGGATAAACACGTCTCTTGATGATCAGGTAGTCCAGTAGTTACCATGGGTGGGGTCCTGGATGTATCTATCATGTCTTTTTCCCGATTGGAAAGCCAAAAAGTCAGTTGACGTTGCAGTGGTCTAGATCATAATGACCAAACGCCCCATCCCATGTGGTGTGGTCTAGGCCTTTACGGGCAATTAAGCAAACAGGGATCACTCAAGAAGAAGAAGAAGAAGAAGAAGAAGAAGAAGAAGAAGAAGAAGAAGAAGAAGAAGAAGAAGAAGAAGAAGAAGAAGAAGAAGAAGAAGAAGAAGAAGAAGAAGAAGAAGAAGAAGAAGAAGAAGAAGAAGAAGAAGAAGAAGAAGAAGCGTTCACCGGGAGAGATATATTGTTGGCTGACGTTCCTTCTTCTGCTTCTTCTTTTAATTCTTCTTCTTCTTCTGACTAACAACCTAGGAATCGCATTTTCTCTACGTTTTAACTGGGATAAGTAAATAGTTTGTTTTCAACACAGACAGTAGAGCAACGTAAAAATAAGCGCAGAACTTTTCCTCGCGTTGTTTTTGCCTGTCACCGTAATCGGCAAAGGTGCCAATTACAGTGACTAACTTGTCTCAGGAGTGGAAGTCTCACTTAAATTGGGTTATCGCTGATTTCATGGGGCCGAAAAAAACGGCTTCCTGATGAGGTAGTTCCTAATAGTGAATGCGATTTCCTACCATCGCAGTACCTCTTCCTTTGACGATTGTTCCAAAGGAAGTTATAATCTGCATCAACCTCGGTCGGCTGTACTAAATGTGAGAAGCGGGTCTTCAGGAGTATAGCAATGTCCACATTAAAGCCAGCTGGGCCTCGTGCTACAGCAGGTTCTTCTCTTAAGTTGCCTGGCCATAGGATTATTTAAACGAGAACGAGCATTTCAGGTTGCCAAAGTGAGTGAAGTCTCCTCGAAGGGGGATGTAGGAGGATGGAAGCCGGGTTATGGTCAACTTGGAGACGGGTTGGTTACCACTATCTCATTAAGACATACTACGCAACCTTTTAACGCAGGGTGGGATAAACGGTGCTCCCTGAATAACGCTGCTGAGATATGCCAAACAGCCGCCGAGTTCTGCTTTGGGTCACAAATTTGGTTTAATTGACCAGCGATCCGAATTTGCCTGTATGGGGTTGGTTTCACTAGTCCCGCGGAATTTTGAGTGTGGGCTGTGGTCGGAGTTGTGACAGACGAGGCATAATGCCCCTGCTTAAACCTACAATGCTGAAATTCGGATGTTTTGGTCAATTCACACAAACGGTAAGATAAATTCAGGACCAAAGGATCGCTCGCAATACGAACAACGAAACAATTCCTGAATCATTTGCGCAGACGAATGGAGTGAAACAGGGCTGAGTACTCGCTCCCACTCCATATAGTCTCATGTTCTTCAAAATTCTGATGAAGGCCAGTACAGTCTAAGCAGTCGTTTTGCTCAGAGCACTCAAATCATCGGATGAAATCCCCGGTTTTAGGAAAAGACAGAAGGCACCAGAATGAGGAATTTATTGCGTACAAGAACCTGAGTTGCTGTTGCAGGCAGCAGTGACCACTGGCGAACCCAGGGCTAGCGCTGACTGCGGCCAGTCATGCCTGAGAGAGAGAGAGAGAGAGAGAGAGAGAGAGG
>WEDG01000647.1:0-28027 GCA_017591395.1 Schistocephalus solidus | reverse complement strand
GTGTCCCATTACCGGAAGGAGGTCATGCCTGGTGACCCGTGCTGCATCGACCGAGAAATGGCTCGTTCACGTGGCGCCTCGGCATCTACGACTATCTGGACGCTGGTGTGTGTCCGAGCGAAAGTCGGTTAAGTGTATGAAGGCCAGCGAGTGTGAAGGCGCTCGCTGTGCAGTTGAATAACCTTGAGGCGGTGAGCATTGAACAAGGATGCTGGTCAGCAATGTTGGCTGTCGACCACAAGCCTACCGTGAAGAGCGGACGGTGCCAAAAATCAACTACAGAACTGACGGAAAATGTTTAACGCCCATCACCCAAATGCATCTTCGAGGACATCCAAGGACAGCGTTCACTACCCACTGTTTGCGGATGACCACGCGTTAAAGAACACAACGGAAGAGGACATGTGGTGGAGTGTGGACCTCTTCAACTCCGGCCGCTCCAACACTGGACTAACGTACAACACGGAGAGGACAGTGCGCCTTCCAAATTCTGACTACATCGAACTCCGCATCCGTGCCAGTGAAACATGCAGAGAAATTCACCTACTTTGGGAGCAACGTTTCAAGAAACATCAAGATTAACGAGGAAATCACAAGTCAGATCTCTAAAGCCAGCTAAGCCTTCGGTCGGCTAAAGCACTTTGTCTAGAACCATTGCGGCATCCTACTCAACACACACTGAGAATGAACCGGCTGATTATAGTTGCCAGCAAAGACATGGGAGTATGCAATGACCCATTCTGACACATAAGCCGTCGTCAGCCACTCAGATCCAACCCCAAGTGGTGCACCAACCGAGGCTTTAACCCGCGCCATATTGATTAGAAGTCCAACGCTCTAACCATTTAGCCACGGGCTCATTATATTGCCGGTTAAGATCGGCAATATTGACTTGAATTCGTTGATGAGTGCTCACCGATCGCTAACAGAACTCACTCGTTCCGCTCTGCGTTGAGGCTCACTCTTGAGCCCAGCCAACATCCACGCAGCGGCTAGTAGTAGAATAAACAGATGAATATTGTCAGCAAAGACAAGGGAGACTGGAGTGGCCATTCCTGGACCCCAAGTGCTGCCCCATCCGCGGCTCAAACCCGCGCCATTTTGATCAGAAGTCCAACGCTCCAACCATTGGGCCACGGGCTGGTTGTGTTTCCGATTAACACCGGGAATATTGAAATTGGTTGACGAACGCTCACCACTGAGCGGCTGCTGGCAGGGTTCAAGAGTGAGCCCCAATGCATAACGGAACGAGGGAGTTCCGTTAGTGATCGGTAAGCCTTCGTCAAACAATGAACATGTTTGTTCTTCTGACAATGTTCTTGTATGGAGTGGAGACCTGAACCATCTAGGAAAACAGAGCGAGAAGGCTAAATCACTTTAACCCTCAGATGCTTCAAATAATACTGAAGGCCAAGTAAGAAGACCCACACATTTTCACTTCAGCTGCCTTCGAAGACTGCTGAAGCTGAAATAACATGGAAGGATCTCAGACACCGAGATCTTGGAAATAACCGTCGTCATCAGTATTCACGCCATGCGGAGGCAGATAAAATTGCGATAAAGTGACCACGTCGTGGGGACAGACGGCTTACTTACATGTGCTTACAGACGAGGGGGACAGAAGCGTCACTTTGAAGACCTCCCTCAAGCACCCTGCATATCGACCAGGAAACTTTGGAGGACGTAGTTCAATATTGGCAGGCATGCTGCATTGCCCTGAAGACCGGAGCAGCGATATTCGAAACCAATCAAAAAGGCGTTGCCAAGGCAAATATAGGGACCCAGAAGGCTCAAGCGTTACGGACCAATGACACTAGCACCTAACCCCGCCATCGTGTCCACACAGTGAATGGACTTTCCCGGCACGGATCTGCCTCATTGGCAGTGTAGTATCCACACTACTGACCCGCATCTCGTCTCACAACGTATCAATACGACAAGAAGCACTAGAGTTCACGGTCGTAATCCGACGATGTCCACCGTGTGCTCCATAGAAGGGTGCTGCAGGGACGTTGACTTGCGCGTGAAATAATTATAAGTAATAGTAGACTTTCACAGCAGCTACCGCACTCTTTCTCCCCTTACCCGCCTGTGCCCGGTGTCAAGACAGTGTCAAGAAGACTGGGGGCGGGGTCGGGCGCAGATGAATCATATCCCACGGAGTGGGGGGCAATAGATGGTAAAAGTTGCGGGGTGCGGCATGAGCCTGCACCTACGCGTGCCCTTGCTGGGAACGCCCCCCACATGTTCAGCATTTGTTATGGGACCTCATCCCAATTAACGCCTGCCGTACCCTGATTTGGCCCCCTGTGTTGGTCCAGCGCATCTACCACGCGGCCCGTTGAGGGGACAGTACCACGACAAGAAACACAAAACTGCTGTCACTGCACCCACCGCCAGCGATGCAGACTCAATTCCAACTGGCCACAATTGCGATCACACTACCTCATCGCGCATAGACCTGGTCGGTCACTTGCAAATCCATCGCACAAGGTCGGTTACCCAACACCTGTTGTCTCGAATTACACCCGGCTCACACGCCTAAATTTCGCCAGGACACTCAGGAACCACATGGGTTTATTTGGCCATATGCATCGTTATGAGAGCGGAATTCGCCGCAAAGTCCTAACGACAAACATACCGCCTAAACCTGAAAACTCCTATACCACTACCAAGTCCATCACCGCTAATAGGATCGCCACGCAGCTAGTTCAATAGCCACGATCCCATTCTGTCCTTTCTGCCACTGCACACTTGTAGTATCCAATGGCCTGGTTGGGCACTTGTGAATCCAACTCATTGATACTAATGTACCAGTGTCAGGAGCCCCAATATACGCGCGTGGCACCCGCTTCATTAGAACACAATACCTTTGACCGTTCCAACATCGCATTTGTCTATTTGACTGATATGCGTCTTCATGAAAACCTGCGGAAAATCAGCGCAGACCTTACCACCGCCACCACCCCAACACGCATCGACCACCCAGCCTATACACCACACAAAAATTCCTCGCGGAAGGACAGCAAAATGCAAGGTCTGGCAGCTTTATTGTCGAGTATTCAAATATATTAAGTTTTCTGTGTAGTGTATAGCGACTTTCTAATAAAAACAGGACCTAAGCGTCCTTCCTCAGGTTATTTCAGCTGATCAGACGGCTGTGTTTATCTGCCTATTATCAGCCTTTTCGTTATAGCCAAAATCTGGTAGGAATTCGCAAGTATAGGTGTGTGTATAAGAAAAGAAGATGGTTGTTCGCTCGCCGGAATCATGACCTTATTTGTCTGATATTTCGAACTCTTACTGGATTCCAGCGTCAGAGATAAAAGCGGTCGGGAATTGATTGAAGCCTGAGCCTCCGATAAGAACTCAGTCAATCGATTTATCGATCTGGCGCCGACATACAGAGCCCTGTGCTCTAACCTCCAGACTGGCGTCTGATTGGCCCCTGCACCTTATAATTGTTGCTTGTTTTTGTTGCCGCTTTTATCTCTGATGATGGTGTCCAGTAAGAGTCCGAAATCTCAGACGACTAAGCCAAGAGTTCGCAAATTTGGGTATCAGTGCCATCAAGGCACCTTATCGCGGCAGCTTAAGTCTTAGGGATACGCTCGCCACTACAGCCTTTGCGCCCGGTTCCGCATAGGAAGAGGATCAGCTGGACGCCAGCAGAGAGAGAGAGAGAGAGAGAGAGAGAGAGAGAGAGAGAGAGAGAGAGAGAGAGAGAGAGAGAGAGAGAGAGAGAGAGAGAGAGAGAGAGAGAGAGAGAGAGAGAGAGAGAGAGAGAGAGAGAGAGAGAGAGAGAGAGAGAGAGAGAGAGAGAGAGAGAGAGAGAGAGAGAGAGAGAGAGAGAGAGAGAGAGAGAGAGAGAGAGAGAGAGAGAGAGAGAGAGAGAGAGAGAGAGGTAGTGGTGGCAGCTGCTGTTATACAACTGCGGAGCAAGTTCCAGTGTTCTCCAATTTGTGCGTGTCCCATTACCGGAAGGAGGTCATGCCTGGTGGCCCGTGCTGCATCGACCGAGAAATGGCTCGTTCACGTGGCGCCTCGGCATCTACGACTATCTGGACGCTGGTGTGTGTCCGAGCGAAAGTCGGTTAAGTGTATGAAGGCCAGCGAGTGTGAAGGCGCTCGCTGTGCAGTTGAATAACCTTGAGGCGGTGAGCATTGAACAAGGATGCTGGTCAGCAATGTTGGCTGTCGACCACAAGCCTACCGTGAAGAGCGGACGGTGCCAAAATCAACTACAGAACTGACGGAAAATGTTTAACGCCCATCACCCAAATGCATCTTCGAGGACATCCAAGGACAGCGTTCACTACCCACTGTTTGCGGATGACCACGCGTTAAAGAACACAACGGAAGAGGACATGTGGTGGAGTGTGGACCTCTTCAACTCCGGCCGCTCCAACACTGGACTAACGTACAACACGGAGAGGACAGTGCTCCTTCCAAATTCTGACTACATCGAACTCCGCATCCGTGCCAGTGAAACATGCAGAGAAATTCACCTACTTTGGGAGCAACGTTTCAAGAAACATCAAGATTAACGAGGAAATCACAAGTCAGATCTCTAAAGCCAGCTAAGCCTTCGGTCGGCTAAAGCACTTTGTCTAGAACCATTGCGGCATCCTACTCAACACACACTGAGAATGAACCGGCTGATTATAGTTGCCAGCAAAGACATGGGAGTATGCAATGACCCATTCTGACACATAAGCCGTCGTCAGCCACTCAGATCCAACCCCAAGTGGTGCACCAACCGAGGCTTTAACCCGCGCCATATTGATTAGAAGTCCAACGCTCTAACCATTTAGCCATCGGGCTCATTATATTGCCGGTTAAGATCGGCAATATTGACTTGAATTCGTTGATGAGTGCTCACCGATCGCTAACAGAACTCACTCGTTCCGCTCTGCGTTGAGGCTCACTCTTGAGCCCCGCCAACATCCACGCAGCGGCTAGTAGTAGAATAAACAGATGAATATTGTCAGCAAAGACAAGGGAGACTGGAGTGGCCATTCCTGGACCCCAAGTGCTGCCCCATCCGCGGCTCAAACCCGCGCCATTTTGATCAGAAGTCCAACGCTCCAACCATTGGGCCACGGGCTGGTTGTGTTTCCGATTAACAGCGGGAATATTGAAATTGGTTGACGAACGCTCACCACTGAGCGGCTGCTGGCAGGGTTCAAGAGTGAGCCCCAATGCATAACGGAACGAGGGAGTTCCGTTAGTGATCGGTAAGCCTTCGTCAAACAATGAACATGTTTGTTCTTCTGACAATGTTCTTGTATGGAGTGGAGACCTGAACCATCTAGGAAAACAGAGCGAGAAGGCTAAATCACTTTAACCTCAGATGCTTCAAATAATACTGAAGGCCAAGTAAGAAGACCCACACATTTTCACTTCAGCTGCCTTCGAAGACTGCTGAAGCTGAAATAACATGGAAGGATCTCAGACACCGAGATCTTGGAAATAACCGTCGTCATCAGTATTCACGCCATGCGGAGGCAGATAAAATTGCGATAAAGTGACCACGTCGTGGGGACAGACGGCTTACTTACATGTGCTTACAGACGAGGGGGACAGAAGCGTCACTTTGAAGACCTCCCTCAAGCACCTGCATATCGACCAGGAAACTTTGGAGGACGTAGTTCAATATTGGCAGGCATGCTGCATTGCCCTGAAGACCGGAGCAGCGATATTCGAAACCAATCAAAAAGGCGTTGCCAAGGCAAATATAGGGACCCAGAAGGCTCAAGCGTTACGGACCAATGACACTAGCACCTAACCCCGCCATCGTGTCCACACGGTGAATGGACTTTCCCGGCACGGATCTGCCTCATTGGCAGTGTAGTATCCACACTACTGACCCGCATCTCGTCTCACAACGTATCAATACGACAAGAAGCACTAGAGTTCACGGTCGTAATCCGACGATGTCCACCGTGTGCTCCATAGAAGGGTGCTGCAGGGACGTTGACTTGCGCGTGAAATAATTATAAGTAATAGTAGACTTTCACAGCAGCTACCGCACTCTTTCTCCCCTTACCCGCCTGTGCCCGGTGTCAAGACTGTGTCAAGAAGACTGGGGGCGGGGTCGGGCGCAGATGAATCATATCCCACGGAGTGGGGGCAATGGATGGTAAAAGTTGCGGGGTGCGGCATGAGCCTGCACCTACGCGTGCCCTTGCTGGGAACGCCCCCCACATGTTCAGCATTTGTTATGGGACCTCATCCCAATTAACGCCTGCCGTACGCTGATTTGGCCCCTGTGTTGGTCCAGCGCATCTACCACGCGGCCCGTTGAGGGGACAGTACCACGACAAGAAACACAAAACTGCTGTCACTGCACCCACCGCCAGCGATGCGGACTCAATTCCAACTGGCCACAATTGCGATCACACTACCTCATCGCGCATAGACCTGGTCGGTCACTTGCAAATCCATCGCACAAGGTCGGTTACCCAACACCTGTTGTCTCGAATTACACCCGGCTCACACGCCTAAATTTCGCCAGGACACTCAGGAACCACATGGGTTTATTTGGCCATATGCATCGTTATGAGAGCGGAATTCGCCGCAAAGTCCTAACGACAAACATACCGCCTAAACCTGAAAACTCCTATACCACTACCAAGTCCATCACCGCTAATAGGATCGCCACGCAGCTAGTTCAATAGCCACGATCCCATTCTGTCCTTTCTGCCACTGCACATTTGTAGTATCCAATGGCCTGGTTGGGCACTTGTGAATCCAACTCATTGATACTAATGTACCAGTGTCAGGAGCCCCAATATACGCGCGTGGCACCCGCTTCATTAGAACACAATACCTATGACCGTTCCAACATCGCATTTGTCTATTTGACTGATATGCGTCTTCATGAAAACCTGCGGAAAATCAGCGCAGACCTTACCACCGCCACCACCCCAACACGCATCGACCACCCAGCCTATACACCACACAAAAATTCCTCGCGGAAGGACAGCAAAATGCAAGGTCTGGCAGCTTTTATTGTCGAGTATTCAAATATATTAAGTTTTCTGTGTAGTGTATAGCGACTTTCTCATAAAAACAGGACCCAAGCGTCCTTCCTCAGGTTATTTCAGCTGATCAGACGGCTGTGTTTATCTGCCTATTATCAGCCTTTTCGTTATAGCCAAAATCTGGTAGGAATTCGCAAGTATAGGTGTGTGTATAAGAAAAGAAGATGGTTGTTCGCTCGCCGGAATCATGACCTTATTTGTCTGAGATTTCGAACTCTTACTGGATTCCAGCGTCAGAGATAAAAGCGGTCGGGAATTGATTGAAGCCTGAGCCTCCGATAAGAACTCAGTCAATCGATTTATCGATCTGGCGCCGACATACAGAGCCCTGTGCTCTAACCTCCAGACTGGCGTCTGATTGGCCCCTGCACCTTATAATTGTTGCTTGTTTTTGTTGCCGCTTTTATCTCTGATGATGGTGTCCAGTAAGAGTCCGAAATCTCAGACGACTAAAGCCAAGAGTTCGCAAATTTGGGTATCAGTGCCATCAAGGCACCTTATCGCGGCAGCTTAAGTCTTAGGGATACGCTCGCCACTACAGCCTTTGCGCCCGGTTCCGCATAGGAAGAGGATCAGTTGGACGCCAGCAGAGAGAGAGAGAGAGAGAGAGAGAGAGAGAGAGAGAGAGAGAGAGAGAGAGAGAGAGAGAGAGAGAGAGAGAGAGAGAGAGAGAGAGAGAGAGAGAGAGAGAGAGAGAGAGAGAGAGAGAGAGAGAGAGAGAGAGAGAGAGAGAGAGAGAGAGAGAGAGAGAGAGAGAGAGAGAGAGAGAGAGAGAGAGAGAGAGAGAGAGAGGTAGTGGTGGCAGCTGCTGTTATACAATTGCGGAGCAAGTTCCAGTGTTCTCCAATTTGTGCGTGTCCCATTACCGGAAGGAGGTCATGCCTGGTGGCCCGTGCTGCATCGACCGAGAAATGGCTCGTTCACGTGGCGCCTCGGCATCTACGACTATCTGGACGCTGGTGTGTGTCCGAGCGAAAGTCGGTTAAGTGTATGAAGGCCAGCGAGTGTGAAGGCGCTCGCTGTGCAGTTGAATAACCTTGAGGCGGTGAGCATTGAACAAGGATGCTGGTCAGCAATGTTGGCTGTCGACCACAAGCCTACCGTGAAGAGCGGACGGTGCCAAAATCAACTACAGAACTGACGGAAAATGTTTAACGCCCATCACCCAAATGCATCTTCGAGGACATCCAAGGACAGCGTTCACTACCCACTGTTTGCGGATGACCACGCGTTAAAGAACACAACGGAAGAGGACATGTGGTGGAGTGTGGACCTCTTCAACTCCGGCCGCTCCAACACTGGACTAACGTACAACACGGAGAGGACAGTGCTCCTTCCAAATTCTGACTACATCGAACTCCGCATCCGTGCCAGTGAAACATGCAGAGAAATTCACCTACTTTGGGAGCAACGTTTCAAGAAACATCAAGATTAACGAGGAAATCACAAGTCAGATCTCTAAAGCCAGCTAAGCCTTCGGTCGGCTAAAAGCACTTTGTCTAGAACCATTGCGGCATCCTACTCAACACACACTGAGAATGAACCGGCTGATTATAGTTGCCAGCAAAGACATGGGAGTATGCAATGACCCATTCTGACACATAAGCCGTCGTCAGCCACTCAGATCCAACCCCAAGTGGTGCACCAACCGAGGCTTTATCCCGCGCCATATTGATTAGAAGTCCAACGCTCTAACCATTTAGCCACGGGCTCATTATATTGCCGGTTAAGATCGGCAATATTGACTTGAATTCGTTGATGAGTGCTCACCGATCGCTAACAGAACTCACTCGTTCCGCTCTGCGTTGAGGCTCACTCTTGAGCCCCGCCAACATCCACGCAGCGGCTAGTAGTAGAATAAACAGATGAATATTGTCAGCAAAGACAAGGGAGACTGGAGTGGCCATTCCTGGACCCCAAGTGCTGCCCCATCCGCGGCTCAAACCCGCGCCATTTTGATCAGAAGTCCAACGCTCCAACCATTGGGCCACGGGCTGGTTGTGTTTCCGATTAACAGCGGGAATATTGAAATTGGTTGACGAACGCTCACCACTGAGCGGCTGCTGGCAGGGTTCAAGAGTGAGCCCCAATGCATAACGGAACGAGGGAGTTCAGTTAGTGATCGGTAAGCGTTCGTCAAACAATGAACATGTTTGTTCTTCTGACAATGTTCTTGTATGGAGTGGAGACCTGAACCATCTAGGAAAACAGAGCGAGAAGGCTAAATCACTTTAACCTCAGATGCTTCAAATAATACTGAAGGCCAAGTAAGAAGACCCACACATTTTCACTTCAGCTGCCTTCGAAGACTGCTGAAGCTGAAATAACATGGAAGGATCTCAGACACCGAGATCTTGGAAATAACCGTCGTCATCAGTATTCACGCCATGCGGAGGCAGATAAAATTGCGATAAAGTGACCACGTCGTGGGGACAGACGGCTTACTTACATGTGCTTTACAGACGAGGGGGACAGAAGCGTCACTTTGAAGACCTCCCTCAAGCACCTGCATATCGACCAGGAAACTTTGGAGGACGTAGTTCAATATTGGCAGGCATGCTGCATTGCCCTGAAGACCGGAGCAGCGATATTCGAAACCAATCAAAAAGGCGTTGCCAAGGCAAATATAGGGACCCAGAAGGCTCAAGCGTTACGGACCAATGACACTAGCACCTAACCCCGCCATCGTGTCCACACAGTGAATGGACTTTCCCGGCACGGATCTGCCTCATTGGCAGTGTAGTATCCACACTACTGACCCGCATCTCGTCTCACAACGTATCAATACGACAAGAAGCACTAGAGTTCACGGTCGTAATCCGACGATGTCCACCGTGTGCTCCATAGAAGGGTGCTGCAGGGACGTTGACTTGCGCGTGAAATAATTATAAGTAATAGTAGACTTTCACAGCAGCTACCGCACTCTTTCTTCCCTTACCCGCCTGTGCCCGGTGTCAAGACTGTGTCAAGAAGACTGGGGGCGGGGTCGGGCGCAGATGAATCATATCCCACGGAGTGGGGGGCAATGGATGGTAAAAGTTGCGGGGTGCGGCATGAGCCTGCACCTACGCGTGCCCTTGCTGGGAACGCCCCCCACATGTTCAGCATTTGTTATGGGACCTCATCCCAATTAACGCCTGCCGTACCCTGATTTGGCCCCTGTGTTGGTCCAGCGCATCTACCACGCGGCCCGTTGAGGGGACAGTACCACGACAAGAAACACAAAACTGCTGTCACTGCACCCACCGCCAGCGATGCGGACTCAATTCCAACTGGCCATAATTGCGATCACACTACCTCATCGCGCATAGACCTGGTCGGTCACTTGCAAATCCATCGCACAAGGTCGGTTACCCAACACCTGTTGTCTCGAATTACACCCGGCTCACACGCCTAAATTTCGCCAGGACACTCCGGAACCACATGGGTTTATTTGGCCATATGCATCGTTATGAGAGCGGAATTCGCCGCAAAGTCCTAACGACAAACATACCGCCTAAACCTGAAAACTCCTATACCACTACCAAGTCCATCACCGCTAATAGGATCGCCACGCAGCTAGTTCAATAGCCACGATCCCATTCTGTCCTTTCTGCCACTGCACATTTGTAGTATCCAATGGCCTGGTTGGGCACTTGTGAATCCAACTCATTGATACTAATGTACCAGTGTCAGGAGCCCCAATATACGCGCGTGGCACCCGCTTCATTAGAACACAATACCTATGACCGTTCCAACATCGCATTTGTCTATTTGACTGATATGCGTCTTCATGAAAACCTGCGGAAAATCAGCGCAGACCTTACCACCGCCACCACCCCAACACGCATCGACCACCCAGCCTATACACCACACAAAAATTCCTCGCGGAAGGACAGCAAAATGCAAGGTCTGGCAGCTTTTATTGTCGAGTATTCAAATATATTAAGTTTTTCTGTGTAGTGTATAGCGACTTTCTCATAAAAACAGGACCTAAGCGTCCTTCCTCAGGTTATTTCAGCTGATCAGACGGCTGTGTTTATCTGCCTATTATCAGCCTTTTCGTTATAGCCAAAATCTGGTAGGAATTCGCAAGTATAGGTGTGTGTATAAGAAAAGAAGATGGTTGTTCGCTCGCCGGAATCATGACCTTATTTGTCTGAGATTTCGAACTCTTACTGGATTCCAGCGTCAGAGATAAAAGCGGTCGGGAATTGATTGAAGCCTGAGCCTCCGATAAGAACTCAGTCAATCGATTTATCGATCTGGCGCCGACATACAGAGCCCTGTGCTCTAACCTCCAGACTGGCGTCTGATTGGCCCCTGCACCTTATAATTGTTGCTTGTTTTTGTTGCCGCTTTTATCTCTGATGATGGTGTCCAGTAAGAGTCCGAAATCTCAGACGACTAAAGCCAAGAGTTCGCAAATTTGGGTATCAGTGCCATCAAGGCACCTTATCGCGGCAGCTTAAGTCTTAGGGATACGCTCGCCACTACAGCCTTTGCGCCCGGTTCCGCATAGGAAGAGGATCAGTTGGACGCCAGCAGAAGAGAGAGAGAGAGAGAGAGAGAGAGAGAGAGAGAGAGAGAGAGAGAGAGAGAGAGAGAGAGAGAGAGAGAGAGAGAGAGAGAGAGAGAGAGAGAGAGAGAGAGAGATGGGTTTGAGGAAGTCGGCAGCCGGACGAGGAAACACGGACGATACCTCGAGAGCCGGTGCGTCCCGAGTTCGAGCGGGACAGTCGCCATAGCGCTTTGAACGAGGGCGTCTGTGTCGGCCTTGAAGCTGATTGGCTGGTTTGAATATCCGTGTGTGGTGGAGATCCAGACTGCTGCCGTTGATACGCATGTGCAAGTACGCACGAGAAGCTCAATGTTGCTATGGCCACCCGGAGTAGGGGGAATAAAGCCTCATTCAGTCTCCATCGTTAATACGGCCCTCCATTCACAGGGAACGGTTATTTTTTTCCAACTGGCCATGGCTGTAGCTTAGAGGTGGAATGAGTAGAGACGCAAGGTTGTCACTTCTAGTAATTTTGGAGAAAAAATTAATATCCCTGAAACAGCGGACGAGTAAGTGCGGTGCCGCAGGTTGGCGATGATTAAGAGACTGGGGACAACCAGGATCAACCGGCCGAGAGCACATATGTCCAGACAGAGCAGAAAACTGCCTTCAATATTTGGAAAATTTTGCAACAAAAATGAAGGAAACCAGAATGGCTACATCAGCTATCCCTACTTCAACCCCAGCCAAAGAAGACCCACGGTTTATGCCCGTTCGAGGTAAAACAGAAAACTCATATTCCGCCATGTGATCAGATCCGACCTGGTAGGGCCACCCGCACGTGGCCATAGTGTTTTGACCGAAATTTGGCTTAATTAACATACTTTAAAATCAAGGTCAATCCAATTTCGTTCAGTCAGACGTAACAAGACTACATTTGTGATGGTGGGCAAAATCCGCCTGAACAATCGAGTGGGATTTTGAAGAAATTTTATGGTGAAGCAGGCTCAGTAGGTAGAGAATCGGATTTCGAAACTGTGATGACCCACGAAAAAGATTGCTTTTGCCCAATATTGGTAGATCATGGGAGGGGGTGTGTTGATGGTTATACAAGTACTATATGGACTACCATGTGTAGAAAGATGTGGTTTGCTTGAGGAGACAGTTGTGCTCTACTAGGCTGTCACACTGGTAACTGTCCTTCGTCGACGAGCTAAACCACATGAGGGCGCATGGAGTGCGTGTGTAGTGTTGTACTCGGAGCAATACAATCCTGAGGCCCAGTTTCGTTGTGGAGAAGGGAAAAAACACCAGTAGAAGTCGCGTATTCGGCACAGAAACTCAGGTTGGCCACAGGTCCCAACGCGCGGTAAGCTCTCAGTCTACGCAATCAATATCGGCTTGATCAGTTGATTGGTTGATGACAGTATGTGGGCGCCTGCGATTGGCTGTCCTATCGGCTGTAGGTGTGGATGTTCCAGCAACTTGAGAACTGCGATCACTCGACCTCTTGCGCGCCGTAGGTGTCAGGGTTGAACGGCGCTACGGCGAGCCTCAAGACCGGGTAATCCCTCTTCTAATCCCGTCCGACTTTCCTGCATCAAAAAATTCTAAGGACGGGACCGCACTTATCCCGCAGGTGACCCGGCTAAATTGGGCCATCTTCCCACTAAGGGCAAATTAATTAAGTAGGTGAAAACCACAATTTCTTCTGGACGTCATGTCGAAAGGAAGAGCGACGGGAAGCTGAGGTTGCCTTCACCATCGCAACCGATGTCACGAAATAAATGCCTCTCCTTTTTCACTAGCGTTCAGCGATCGCATTTGCTATTCTGATTTTTTTTTCTAAATTTTTGGGATTTTGTACGGTCTCTTCCAGATTTCATTGCTCTCTCATACTGGTCTTTCGTGCTCTTTTGCTACTTCGTTTGCAGGAATTCTTTCAGTAAAATAATCGGTCTGCCGAGGGTTCCCATGGCTTTAACTAACACATATGCTACGGAACCCTAATAATGCTTGCACCTTCATGTAGTGCAGTACATGGGACTTACGACATCAAAGTAGTGGTGCCAAAGTCGGTACTGGAGTTTGTTAATTTTAGAAAACTGGTTGGTACTTGATAGCTTGAAAATCTGCTCGCGGGTAGATATTGTGGGCTTCAAGATATCCTCAGCAAATACTCAGGCCTCGTCTGCTATAGCCCAGACCCGCAAGTCGCCGGACATATACAAATCCTTGATACACTGTTGTTTGTCCTATAGCCAGGAAGTCATAGCTATTGGACACTTCCGCGTGTTTGACGGGTGCTGACAAAAACTTGGACAACGGGCTGTTAAATACTTGAATCAGATAGTAACTGATCCTATGTGTTCTTCTGTAGTCCACTTTCCAACTTTTCTCGACTCTATGCACTTGTGAGATGACAGAAGGGTAGTTAGAATGACATTATCGACAAGGACCAGGGAGACTGGAATAGCCATTTCTGGCTTATTAGTTGTTGTCAGCCAGTCATACCCGATCCCAGGTGGTGCACCACCAGAGGATCGAACACACGACCCGTTGAACAGAAGTTCAACACTCTAACCCGGTTTAAATTTGGGTTATTAATATTGGCAGATGGAAACTCACAGATCGATTAAGGGACTCACTCGTCCCATTATGGCTTGGGGAGCATTCTCGAGCCCCGTCAGTTGCCATGAATCCCTCTTTAGCTAAATTTGATGAAACTGCTATATTCTACAGGGCAGGACACCGGAATAGGTATCTCCCGTATTACGGGCGGCCTTGAGCTAAATTCCAGGGGCGGGGACATAAAGGGTTAGCTTTAGGACACGGGAATAGGTACCCGTAAAACTTAGCACAAGTCCACTGATAATATGGGGGTACTTATTCCTGCGTATTAAGGTTAAGTCTACTACCCCTCCCCCTCATGACAAGTGCATGCAATTCTATCGGCGTGCAGTCATTCAAGCCCTAAGAAATATGGCTTCTGGACTACACTGACCACAGCTGACTTGAAAGAGACCACAGACATGGACTCTCATTGGTAAGAACATAATCTCCAGGGCTTCTCATGACTCACAGAAGCGCCCACAAATGATCTAACGTGATGCCGGAAGAAACAAGTTAGCACACAAAAATCGAGGGCCGAAATCACCCAGCAACTTTTGTGGGTACACAGAGCTGCACTGAGGTAGGAACAAGTCGGATCAGGTAAGAAAACCAGCTACTTGCTACGATCAAAAATGAACTAAAAGATGCTATTGTTTTACCTGTAAGAGTAGAAAGAACAGGTAGTAGATAGCCCTGTATGTGTAAGGCGTGCCCTCTAAACGGGCCACGTGGTAGATGCGTTGGACAAACACGGGGGCCACATCAGGGCACGGCATGCGTTATTCGGGTTGCGCTCCGCTAACAAATGCCGAACATGGGAGGTGTGGTAGCACGCCTAGGGGTGGCTAGGGCTTAGGGACCCAGCCGCGCCAGCCACCTGCGTCCTCTCCCGCCTCCATTCTTCTTGAATCTGTCTTGACACCGGGCTCAGGTGTGGGAGAAGGAGAGAGTGCGGTAGCTGCAGCGCAAGGCTACTATCACTTAAAACTAATTCACGCGCAAGTCACCGTCCCTGCACCACTTTTCCATGGAGCAAACGGTGGACATCTATGGACTATGACGGTCGAACTATCGTGTGGGATCCGAGCCAGGTGTGGTGGTACGCCCAGGGGTGGCTCTGGCCGCCCCAGCCATCTGCAACCTCTCTCATCTCCGGTCTTCTTGCCTGTGTCGTGAGACCGGGCTCAGGTGGGGAGGAGAAGTGTGCGTTAACGTTAACCGCCGCGGTTGGAAGGTTGCCAACTGACAATTACACTCAGACCTCGCGCTTAGTCCAATGTGTGTTGCGTGGAGTGGCTGACTGATGGTCTGAGAGGCAGGCGGCGATTTCTCCTTCTTAACCTGACCTCTGGCTATCTCACACATGTGAGATGTAAGTCATTCAACCCCCTTTTGTGTGAAATCCTGTTGCTTGTGTTTGGGGGGCCAGGTCATGCACGTAGTACACGTAGACGAGGTCACCAGCAGCTGCGCCCACTTCCGCATCAGACAACTGACCGGCTCGGACAGCAGTTCGACTGTAGGGGTGGGGGAGAGAGTGAGGTCGACAGCTCAGAGCATGTTCCTCACTATAAACAATCTGACGCGCTTGAAACTATCACGGTGCGCTAAAATCCGTGCTTTGGATGGTTGCCAACTGACGGGATAACTCGGACCGCGTGGTCAGTCCAATGTGTGTTTTGTGTGGAGTGGCTGACTGGCGGACTGAGAGTCAGGCTGCAATGGCTCCTTCTTAATATGGCCTTTATGGCACTCCCACTTCGTGGGATCCGAGTCAGGTGTGGTGGTACGCCCAAGGGCGGCTCCGGCCGCGCCAGCCACCTGCGTCGTCTCCCAGCCTCCGGTCTTCTTGACTCTGTCTTGACACCGGGCTCAGGTGGGGGAGGAGGAGAGAGTGCGTTTGCTGCAGCGCAAGTCTACTATCACTTTAAACTAAATCATGCGCAAGTCACCGTCCCTGCTCCACTTTCCCATGGAGCAAACGGTGGACATCGTCGGACTATGACGGTGTTCTTTGCCATGTTAATGGATGCCTACCGTGACGAACGCCCCGGGATCCACATCGCCTACCGGATGGACGGCCGACTCCTCAACCAACGACGGATGCACTTCCGCTCGCGTGTCTCCACAGCCACAATCCACGAACTTCTATTCGCTGACGACTGCGCACTCAATACAACGACAGAAGAGGAAATGCAAAGGAGCATGGACCTCTTCACTGCCGCCTGTGACAACTTCGGACTTCACATAAACACTGAGAAAACGGTTGTGATGCATCAACCGTCGCCCAACACTCTCTACACCGCAGCTCACAACAATGTCAATGGCGCCCAACTTAAATCTGTGGATACCTTCACGTAACTAGGCAGCAATCTCTCACACAGCACCAAAGTCGACAATGAGATCGCCCATCGGATCGCTAAAGCCAGCCAAGCCTTTGGACGCATGCAAAATGTGGTCTGGAATCGACATGGTCTCCACCTCAGCACCAAACTCAAGATGTACAAAGCTGTCATATTGCCGACGCTGCTGTATGGAGCGGAGACGTGGACGGTTTACCAAAAGCAGGCGCTGAAGCTCAGCCACTTCCACCTCAGCTGTCTCCGCAGAATACTAAAGCTGAGTTGGCAAGACAGGATACCGGACACGGAAGTGCTAGAACGAACAGGCATTCTCAGCATTTACGCTCAGTTGAAACAACTGCAACTGCGCTGGAGCGGTCAACTTTTGCGGATGGACGACGAAAGGATACCCAAACGACTCTTCTATGGAGATGTCGCCATGGGTTCTCGTCAACAAGGGGGTCAAGTATGATGCTACAAAGACACTCTGGAGACCTCCCTGAAGCAATTGAAGATCAACCCAGAGTCCTGGGAGGACCTTGCCCGGAATTTGATCGGCTTGGAGGAGAACAGTGAAGACAGGGTCAGCAATCTACGAAGTCAACAGGATCGCCGCTGCCAAGACCAAAAGAGCGGCATGCAAGTCACCAGCGCCCCGGACCAACATCGCCAATGCCCAGGCCCTTCCAACATGCTCGCGCTGTCACCGAACCTTCCGCGCGCGAATCGGCATAGTCGGACATATTCGGACGCAATGCATCAACAATCCGACAATTCAAAATTTTACGTCAACTTCTGTCAACCCTCCTTCGGACTCCCCCACCCTCACCCTTGGCATCAATTCCATAAGTCCCAACATCATCAAGACAACATCACAATGCTCAGCACGTGTTACCCCCGCAACCACCACCACTACCACCACCAGCACAGCCACCATCAGCGATGGGGACTCTCTCCTAAACTGTCCTCATTGTGACCACACATTCACCTCACGCATCGGCCTGGTCGGTCACTTGCGAATCCATCGTACAGAGACTGGTGAACCAGTGCCTGGAGCTCCAACACACAGCCGAGATCGCCGACTCCACTGCCCTCACTGTCCTCATGCATTCACTCATCGCATGGGCCTTTTCGGTCACATGCGCATCCATGACAACGGTATTCACCGCAATGCCGACAATACCGATACCCCATACACACCCTCCGCTCCAGCCATTCTTACCGCTACCGCTACCCCACTACCATGAATGACACCCCCCTCAGCCTCTACCGATTTTTCCAGCCCACACTGCGCCCGCAAATTCAGTTCACGCATCGGCTTGATCGGTCTCCTGCGAATCCATCGCACGGAGGCTGGTGAATCAGCGCCTGGGGCTCCGACATACAGTCGACGTGCCCGCCTCCACTGCCCACACTGCTCCCGCACATTCACACACCACAGGGGCCTATTCGGACACATGCTTATTCAAAAAACCAGCGGTAAACCACCGGAGGCTAGGCTACATCAGCACACACTATCTACAGCAATACATCGACAACACCCTCACAATCACCATGTACCTGAGTATATCACGGTTTCCTAGAAACCGTGGCTGGGAAGGCTGCCAATCTATCGCTTACACCAGACCACGCCGTCGGCTCAGTGTATGTGCTGTGTGTGTCGAGTGGCTGACCAGTGGACTGGGAGTCAGACGGCGATGGCTGCTCCATATCCCCTGAGTTAGTGAATCCTGGTGTGTGCGTTATGGGGGCCAGGTCGTGCTGTGGCACGTGAAGATGGGTACGCCGATCCGTTAGCCAATGCGCCCACTCCCACATCAGGCAACTGACCGGCTCAGACAGTAGTTTGACTGTGGGGGTGGGGGAGAGAGTGAGGTCGACAGCTCAGCGCATTTTCCTCACTATAAACAATCTGACGCGTTTAAAACTATCACGGTGCGCTAAAAGCCGTGGCTTGGAAGGTTGCCAACTGACGGGATAACTCGGACCGCGTGGTCAGTCCAATGTGTGTTTTGTGTGGAGTGGCTGACTGGCGGACTGAGAGTCAGGCTGCAATGGCTCCTTCTTAATGTGGCGTTTATTGCACTCCCACTCCATGGGATCCAAGCCAGGTGTGGTGGCACGCCCAGGGGCGGCTCCGGCCGTGCCAGCCACCTGCGCCCTCTCCCATCTCCGGTCTTCTTGACTCTGTCTTGACACCTGGCTCAGGTGGGAGAGGAGGAGAGAGTGCGGTAGCTGCAGCGCAATGCTACTATCACTTAAGACTAATTCCCGCGCAAGTCACCGTACCTGCTCTACCCTTCCATGGAGCATACGGTGGATATCGTCGGATTACGACGGTCGAACTATCATGTGTAAGGCAGTGATCAGAGATTTAGGAACGATATCGTTGCCAAACTTGTCGCGTGCAGCTTTTTATCCGCAGTGCAGTTTTCCAAATGCACAAGTTTACGATTGAGATAGCAGGGCTCAGTAGGAGGAGGCTAGAGTGCCTGGGTAGATAATAAAGCCCCAGAATCAGGGTCCATACATGCAAGCCGCCTTAAACTTCCCGTTCTATTGTTAAATTTAACTGGTGATAATCCATCTTGTTCTTCGCCTGCTGGTACGGTGACCAGCTGGCTTGTGCCTGGCACATGCGGTGCCGAATTTCACGGTTACGCTTGCGCGCAGGCGTGTCAAGATCGAAAGCGGCTGTGCGGAGGCCTGCGTGCGCGACTTATCGAGCTGCAGTCTCATGCACGAGACATGGACGTCGATATCGAGTGCCTATGATGAATGCGCCCGGGTCTCGAGCAGTTTGAAGGATCTGACTCGCGCAGATATGGTGTCCAGTCACCCACTACCTAACTGGCAGTTTGCCGCTGGATACCTGCAGTTAATAACCGTTTATTGTTCGCTCACCTATAGTTAACGGAGGACGCACTCGTCCCGTTCGGCCTTGGGGCTCACTCGGGAGTCCTGCCAGCAACCACACGGCGGCTCGTAGTAGTAAAGGCAGATGAACAATGCCGACAAAAGACCGGGGAGACCAGAATGGCCATTTTTGGCTCATTAACCGTCACCAGCCAGTCATACCCAACCACAAGTGGTGCCAAACCCGAGTGAATTCCGTTAGAAATCGGCGAGCGTTCATCAACACATGTCCATATACACACACATCCATGTAGGCGGTCAAACGCCGACCATCGCTCCTAGCAAATGGAGGCAAGCCCTATGTTATCTTCACGGAAGATGTACGTTAGGTGGCTACAAATTACAGTCATTTCAGCCTCGCAAATTTGATGTGCGAAATTACAAAGGTCAACACTGACCGTTTGCGAGACTTTCCGGGATAGTAGGGACTGGTAATTCCTAGGCAGCATGGTTTCCCAAATGGATGATCATGCCTCACGAAGCTCGTTACGGTAGAAATTATCAGCAGGAAGTTAGGCAGTAAGAACAATGCCAGCGGTGTATTTCTGTACTCGATAGGGCTTCCGACGCAGATAACCACAGGTTCCTTATGGAGAAGCTCTGTAGGTACGTTCTAGACGGACATGCAATGAACCGAGTTAAAATTTCTTCAAATCATGGTATACAATCTGCTACCGGCCTAGGAAGTGGCATCTACAAGGCAAAACCCCCTGCAAGCTGCTGCCGGGACTTAAAAGTAACCTCGCATTCTTCTTCCACCGCCTCACAAGTGAAGCCGTTTAATATTTTTTTGGCCACAAATCGGGTACTGCTCATTGGCTGTTTGGTTTGCGTGCGACGCGGAGATCTCTGAAAAGCTTCGGAACCGGACAACTAAAATGGTTTACTTCAGTAGGAATCTGACTCTAAATGAAAGACTGAATAGGTCCCAGCACTGCAAACGTTGCACAAACAGGCAAGATAATCACTGCAATAGGTCATGTTTATGACGTGGTTATCTGACTGAGGCATATCGTAATCCACCGGAGTGCCCTCCAAACACATTAACTTTGCGATCTCATGAAATATTAACCGAAATCCTTAAAACGTATTTTCCGATTCAAAATATTACTTGAGTAAATTTTTAATATAAAACAGCCTTCAGTCAACTACGTCAGGATGCCGGCTTTTGAACCAGCTTCTGTCTGCAAAAACTACACTGCGTAAAAATGACTACACAAGCAACATAATATTTTCTCATTGAGGTTCGACGCCCCTATAAAATCAGGTAGATTTTATAGAAAACCTACACTAAAATAGTATTTCCTGTAATCAATTGGCAGCAAATGACACCTGCTTAAATTTTTATGCTTGAAGAAAGGGGGTCTTTTGATTTGAAAAGCTTCTGCAATTGCCGAATAATTTGGAACGCAGCCAGCAGTCACACTTGTGGCTAGGAGCTCCAAACTACATACTGTAAGCGCGGTGGATAAGGAACAAAAAAAACTGACTACTTGAAAACTATGACCGTGAACAGCTACGAGAAGCTTCCGCTGTATTCTAGTAAGACTTTTAAGGTAAAAACAGAACCTCGATAAAAAAGACTGTTGACGACCCGTGCATACTTGAAATTTCCAAAACCTATGAATTTGCAAAGTTTGACCGTTTCATTAGTGAGTTGTGTTGTCCCTTCCTACTGCGATGAAAGACCGACGCAAAGTTCGCAAAGGAACCCCACTTCCAGAAATACACTAGATTCTACCCGGCTGGAGAATAGCTGCCTAGAGTACTCAGCGCGCAGGATCGCACTCCCAGGGTCTGTTGATATTCCGATCAAGCGAATTCATTTGCACGAAGTCCCTGGGAAACAGATGGAGACCATCCACGTTCCCCGTGCGCCCACACTATTTAATTTCCGAAGATCAGTCACACGGAACTAACTAGATGTATGGGCGGGGAATTAGGCAGCCTTGTAGGATTGAATAACGATTACTAATGGCAAGTGCAGTCGGTACTCTAGCAGTCACAGGCCACCCACACCGTCAGCTAGCCAAGCGAGGTGGTCTAGGCAACTAATGCGCGTGGACGCGTTCATGCAAAGGGTGTTAGAAGTGTGGACGCTTGAATGGTCACGCGTAAACCGCATCCGATGAAACCCATCGGCGTTGTCTATTTGTTAAGTCGAACCGGGCGTTTCCAAAAGAACCCACTAGGTTTGTTGGGGATAGCGAAACCAGGGGAGGTTCAGATGCTAGGGCACTTGCCTCGGGATCTATGCCATCAAAATGCGTACGACGCGGTTCCAGGGGACTGATGACGTGCTCTAGGTACTATCTGATTAGAACGACAAAAGGGATACACCGAAGCTCGGGGAACAAAACACGTATCCGGCCGATACTGAAGAAAACCAGCCGTGACCTGCGCGAATACATTCCATCAAAATAATCTAAAAGCAATCTATGAAAGGAAATGGGTTCGCCTAAACCGGATTAATCAAACAGCTTGTCAGAACCCTCGTTTCAAAGGTACAAAAACAAATTAATTCAACCGAGGACTTGCCCATGCCAAATTTCTAGGAGTCGTCGGCGCATCTTGAACAAATCAGAAAGGTGCGAAAGGATCGGCTGGATACAACCATGGTCCAAGTAGGCGAACCATTACAAGATACTGGCTCACATAACTAAACGGGGTAAATTCTCGGCGATAAAATCACCTAAAACGAATCGGAAGCGGAGAGAACGCGTGGCCTTGGCTCCGCGGGTGGAAAATTAGCCAACCATGACTAGACCGAACACACTCAAGTTACGAGGATAATGTACGGTAAGCAGCGTTATTAAGGATGCTAGCACCCTGTCAGCTTCGTCCGTAAACAAGGACTGGAGGACAGTTGCCCCGGACACTATATAACAAAGGCCACCAGACGAGGGATCAGAACATGTGCAAGGGTAGATTTTATCTATTTTCTATAGACCGACGAACATGGAGAACGATTGCGTAGGCAGGCATTCAGGTATATTTCAGATCAACAGTTTATCGTGACTGAGATGGGCGGGAGTCCTTTTACAACGATGGCAGAAACTAGTCAACATCTGTTGATTAAATATGCAGAAAAAACTTTCAGATAAAAGCACGGCCGTTTATGACGAGGGATAAGCTTTTAATGTGTATCAACGAATCGGTCGCAAGAGTTCAATTGAAGAGAGCTACGTCGTCCAGATGTAGTTTTCATTCAGCTTTGGGGGCTTCACCGGCATCTTCGTGTGCGTCTCCTTCTACTAGATAATTAGGACTATAAGAGGAGACTAACCTTCACCAGAAGCTTCAGCGGTCCAGAGAGCTAAGTTGTCACGGAGGAGCTGCATTATCAGAGTGGAATCTTTGTAGCTTTCCTCTGACAGGGTGTCAAGTCCGGCAACTGCATCATCAAACGCAGTCTTAGCGAGCTTGCAGGCCCTTTCCGGACTGTTCATAATTTCGTAGTAGAAGACGGAGAAGTTTAGGGCCAGGCCAAGACGGATTGGGTGAGTACAGCTAAGTTCCTTGGCGATTTCGAATGCTTCTTTGTAGCCAACAAGACTCTTTTCGGACGCCTCCTGGCGCTCTTCACCGACCCCGAATTCGGCAACATAACGATAGTAATCGCCCTTCCTATTAGAAGTACATTAGATCTTAAAGCGCAACTAACATTTTCAAATAGAAAACCTTTGTCTCATGTGTGGAGGCCTTGGGAATGAGAGTCGAATCAAGAAGGTCGAGGATCTCCTTACAGATTTCCCTCAGTTCCTTTTCGATGTTAGTTCTGGCCATCTCCATAATCTTCGACTTCGTTCCACCCTTTTGCTCTTGTTTCTGTTCGATGCTGCTAATAATTCGCCAAGCATTTCTACGAGCGCCAACTACGTTTTTATAGGCCACTGAAAGTAAATTCCTCTCCTCAACGTTCAGTTCTGCATTCATTTCTGCCACAGTCTTCATGATTTTGACCATGTCTGTAGTGATGTTAGTAAAAAAATTAGAACAAAAAGTAACTACCTTCATAGCGTTCGCTCTGTTCACTGAGCTTCGCCATGTAAACACTGTCCTCGCGACTGGCTTTAGCATCCATCTCTGTATCCTGCGTCAAAACGTGTTAGCGACACGCTGTTCAAAGTGTTTCGAGCGCTGTTACTGACCCGTTGAAACAAAGCAGATTCAATGTAGGTGGATCCAGACCAGCTCATGTAAATGCATATGCGGGTGGTAGAGGACCTTTAGAGAGGGACACTCGGGACACACGATGGAACGTTTCGGGTAAAGTGTCGGTACCTTCAACTCCTGTTTACCATAATTCTACAAAGTGAAGCCCAAGAGTTGTTGATGGAATGGGGCTGTTTTTATGTAGAGACAACCCCTGGGTTTTTATATTTTGAAATGAGTTTGCTAATGTTCCGATCTCCATTTTTAGCCCACACTTCTAGGTTCTATACCGTACCTACTTATTTTTTTCTAAATCGACAGCGAAAACGCACAGCAACCGTACGTAATTCGAACCTTTGAGGTGATAATATCGGCTTTATTACAGTTTTGATCGCATTTAAAAATATATCGCAAAGTTTCCACAAAAAGCAAATTCAAAAAGATTTAAATAGATTACAGAATATGAGGAAGCTATAAACTTAAAAGCAACCTTAAAACGCTCGCAAGATCATGCAGACTGTTTTAATGTAACTTCACCGAGGAAGATAAATTCAGTTAAAATTTCATAATTCATAAAAGTTGTTCACTGCAAAGCATATAACACAATTGTATTGGGATACAACGAAAGAAAATTGCGAAGTCAAAAGCAGCTTCATTGGATATCTGGCGGCCTTCAGTTTACAAAGTAGCCGAAAGTAGAACAAAAGGTCCCCTTAATCGCAAGAATTGTGATGTCGTCCAGCGGTTTACCAAGTAGAATGCTCCAACCCTGAAGGAAAGGACATCCGCTGACCTTAATATTCTTAAACGCCTGTGGAACAATATGCTTCATTCCAAAGAAAAGGCAACCGTTCTCGCGAAATTCAAGATCAATCAAGTGTTAATGAACGGTCAGAAAATGTGCGACCATGGCCTATTAAGCTTGTCTTGGACAGAAAAGTAAGACGATTAATTTGCCTCTTTTCATTAAAAAAACTCTGTTAGTCGCATAAGGTGGTGTTTGGGCGAACTAACCTCCAGTGGAACGTCTAAATAGCCAGGAGTTTGGGACGGAATTGAATACGTGACATGAAAACTTAAAGGAAACCTGGATATTTTCGGTGACCAAATAATTCAGAGAAACACGGCGTCGTTCTAGGACCAGCCAATGCTCACGATGGCACCGGAAAAATGGTATTGACAAGCACAAGATACAATGAACTGAACGCTGCACAGTTTTATAAACTAAAATTCTTGCATACCAACGCCTATAGTCGGTTTTAGAAACGCAAAAATTGAGAATTTAAGTAGTTGTAATGTCTCAAGATGTTATCATAATAACAAAAACATGGCTGTCACAGAGCATCGGCGATTGCGAAGTAGCACTATCAGAATGCATTATATTTAAGAGAGGCCTAATGAACCATCAGGCTGCATGTGTCATCGTTTATCTAAAGAGCAATTAAGTCATGTGGGAGGGAACCGATAAAATGTCTGAGGCTGATTTCTGAAACTCACGCCGTCTGTGTGCTCCCGGCATTTGCTTTCAATTGCGGAAGGGGCTCAAACCAAAGGCTGAGTCCTTATATTTCCTATTCTTATTGTTGAATACGTTACCTGACTCTCTGTTAATTTTAAGGCAATTCTAAGATAAATTGCATTTGCTCTGTATCCCCATTAGTATGCAAAATGCAGGTACCTTAAGTGTATTGCCACGAAAAATTGGTTCACGACCTAGATTCGTACATGCACCGCAAAATCGCGTAGAACCATATTTCGACGCCTCTAACCATTCGGCCATAGTGTCAGGGTATTTCGGTTTGCTAATTGTTAACCTCCCGCTAACGGGCAAAAAGTCTAGTAAGCTCAGTTAATGTAGCTTATGAAGAGGAAACTTGTATGGGTTGTTTCAGCCTACTTCAGAAATTTTGAGGGACGGAGCAGGAGGTAGACAATTTAAGGCAAGAAAAAGATAACTTAAAAGACATATTTCTTGCCCACCTGTTAAAAAAGCTCCTGTCCATAAAAAAACTACTGCAAAACAAAATTCGTATGCATGTATAGCCTCTTAAAGCTTACCTAATACTCAAATAAAAGTTATCGCGTTTACCGAACCCAGTAAACCCGAGGACTGTTCACTAGTTCGAAAGGGTGTCCCATCTAGTCCTTGCTCCACACCATCATCGCTAAGCTCAGGCAGCATTAGCAATAATCTGGCCTTACAACCTAGCGCTACATCGCTGCTGGACGTTGCACCAGCATGCGATGTTGAAGAGGTTCGTAAATTTGTAAAGCCGAAGATGAAAAGGTCTAAGAAGACCAAAATCGTAAACAGATTTGGCTCCAGCCTGCCTTACAACCGGTTCATCTGGATTTACCGGACCAAGTAAACTGGTAAAAGTACTCACTGAGACCTAAGTTGCAAACGGGCGCTCGATTGAGTCGAAAACATAATGTAATCATATAATGCGTTCCTGAGTCAGCGTCAGTAATTCCGAAAGAGCGAGTAAAACATGACTTGGAACTTCTTCAATTCTATGCAAAAACGTTGCTAACGGACGGTGAGTCCATTCACATTATCAAGGTATATAGAAAAGGGAAGGCTCTGTAAACATCTGATTCAAATCATCGACCACAACCTCTTAAAAACATCGGGGAAAACGAAGCACAGGAACAGCTCCTGCTACAGATAAAATTAACCCTATTGGGTCCGCATCCTGAAGTTTTTTTTCAACCAGAATATGAGCTGAAAGAGCGAATGAAAATGCGACAATTAATGATAGAACTGAAAACACGAAGGACCGATGGCGAGACATATCTCAAACTAAGGGGTGGACAGATAGTTCAAGTGAAAAGAGCCTTTCTTTGGCCAAAGGCAGTCACTCTGACAGCCTCACTGTCCCGTTTCAGAAACCTGAAACGTGCTCACCTATTAAAATCGTCATAAATGCCAGATCTCTGTTTAATAAGATGCCTTTGCTCCAGACTCTGGTTTTCATCCACCGCATCTGACAATGCCTGTAAACCGGTATTAAATACAACTATTATTATTATTATTATTATTATTATGTTAAGCAACCACTTACATTTTTGCCGTTGGACTATTGCCAATTTACCGTGGTAAAAGAGAGATGTTGGCTCCGAGTTGTCCTTAAAGATAACTATTCATTACTCGTTGGTAGTGTCTATCGCACACCCAATGCCAGCGAGGATTACGATCTGTGTCTCTCGCAGTTATTTCACGCCGCAGCTGACTTAAATCTGAAGTACTGCTTGATTGCAGGTGATTTCAATCTTCCAGAAGTTCATTGGTTTTCACCTTCTGGTCCTGCAAAGTTCGAAAACCTACTTGAGGCCATTGATATATGCACGTGGGACCAGGTAGTTGATTTTCCACCCGAGGATCAAACATACTTTGATCTTATTTTCTGTAGACAATGTCAGAAATTGTCAGTGTCACCTCTAGATTAACTTGGGCTTTCTGGCCATGCTATATTTCTTTCTACAATAGATGTAGAGGCTAAATCACTTTAAGAATTTAGAATTTAGAATTTATATTTGGTTAGCACCGGCAAGGCACTGTCTAAGCAAACATTAGTAACGAAATGAAGTTATGACAATGTGTGCAGATAAAATGTACAAATACATAACTTGTCCTGCTATGTCAACAGTAAGCGATGTTTTAAAATTAATGGTGAACTAGAAATAATAGGCAGTGAAAAAAACTCCTACCATAAAAATGGAGGCAGAGTTCAATAAGCCTTCATTTTTTGAGGGAAGTAGGCTTTCGCCCTTGAGCTCCCTATTCACATGCAAAAATGTGAATAGTACAAACGTTTACTGTGATAAATCTGACAAATAAAAATGCTGGGTCATCGATATGTGTGGGCCAGGCGCAAGCTGCCACTGCTTATTCAATAGTTTCTCAGAAAATGAGTATCTAGTTTGAATTTAAATGTGTCAACAGTTTCTGAAAGGACCACCTCGTCAAGGAGTCCGTTCCATGCTACAACGACCCTCTGTGAAAAGGTATTTCGACGGACTTCCGTGTGGACAAACTTCCTCTGCAGTTTAAAGGGATAACCCCGCAGATGTTCCGTCCCAGCCAATTCGAAGAAGTCAGCAAATTCTAGGGCACACTCGCGGCCTCTGACAATCCGGTAGGTTTTGATGAGGTCACCGCGTAGTTGCCTGTAATTTAGAGGAAACAAATCAAGTTCAACCAGTCTGGCTTCGTAAGGCAGATGACTAAGATTCTTGACCCTCTTCGTAGCCCTCGCCTGCACTCTTTTCAGCTGTAGATAATCCTTCTTAAACCACGGACGCCAGGCCTGGACGGCATATTCCAAGTGAGATCAAACAAATACCCCGTAGGTTTTTCGGAAGAGTTCCTTATCAATCTGCAAAAATCCACGCCTGCGCGCAAATAAGACCTGTGTAACGCGTTTAGCTGCCTTTCAAACACTGTGAAGATGGTTTAAATGAGGAGTTTATTA
>WEDG01000646.1:152500-229914 GCA_017591395.1 Schistocephalus solidus | reverse complement strand
ACTTTTTCCTCCCACCTGTCGAAGTAGAAAACGAACAGGGAATATGACGCTGTTTGCCAACGACGGATCCACAAACTTGTGCACACCATCATCAACCACGAGGAGCCGAAATTGAGGGACGAAATGGTCCAAAATCTTACTACACAGAGGCTATCTGTTCTGCTCATTAAATCAAGTATTTAACAGTCAAATTTGCTCTGAGCGAGATTAAGGTATTTGGCCACAACACTGCCATTCGCACGTGCATGGCCTTCACCTAAAAACCAACCCTAATGTTCTCACCTTATTGGCGCATCTCTGACCTTGACGACCCTGTATTGTAATTGGCCATTGGTACGCCATCACAGGGAGACGCGTGATTAGCGGCAGTAACATTTCGTCGGCCGCGTGATGTTTTGCCGACGAACCCAGTTTGCAGATGTTTACGTTCAGCGGATGGCCTGCTTTTGCGAACTAGATTTAACCCTGCCTATCCATGCTGGAAGGTCAGCGAAACAAAAGATGTACTAGTAGTTACTTGTACATAATTTAAGAATTTTCTGAATGCTGTACAAGTGGACGGCTCATCAGGAGGAGAATATGAACTTCTCGAGATATAGAGATTGGCTTCGTTAGATATTCACCTTCATAGACCTCACAAATGGTGTAGAGCTTATCATCTACCCTCTCCTCCGGGATGTTTTGTTCGAGATAGCTGTAGGTGGTTAACCTGTACTTTTTCCAAAAAAAACAGAAATTGTGGATGATCAGGACAAAAAATAGTCAGATTGATTTCTCATGATAACCAGTCGTTGACGAACGCTCACCGATAGATAAAGGAACTCACTCTTTCTGCTCTGACTTGGGGCTCGCCCGCAGCCGCGCAGCGGCTAGTAGTAGTAGAGACCGATTAACAATGTACGCAAAGACAAGGGAGACTGGAATGGCCATTTCTGGTTTATTAGCCGTCGTCAACCCGTCATTCAGAACAGTTTCCAAGAATTCTGGGCACCGACACGGTAGAATCTCTTTTCCTGTTCGACGGAGTGCGCGGCATCTGAAGCCGATCCCATGTGTTACCTTGATGGATACGGCACCGTCTCTGCAGCCTGCACCCGTTGAATTCTTCGGCAGACAGTGAGCAACCGTACACGGATGCACTCTTGCCTGGGGCAGAATTCCGGTTCCTAGCAAAGACAGAGAGACTGCAAACAGACTGCAATTGTGTTAGCCCTTCCCTGATCTGAACTGCTTTCATCCTTACAGGCGGCAGTTTTTCCTCCTGAATAACATAAAGATAGGAAAAACACTTATAATGATATATATTCAGGAGTTCTTTTCACTACCAGCCTGATCCCCACTGAATATTTAATCTGACAATGCCTGTAAACCGGAATTAAATACAACTATTATTATACCCAACCCCAGGTGGCGCACCACCGGAGGATCGAACCCGCAACCCGTTGATCATAAGTCGAACACTCTAACCATCGAGTCACGGGCCCGTTGTTTTTCGGTTTAGATCGGGGATATTGACAGTTTTTGACGAACGCTCACCGCTCGATAACGGAACTAACTCGTTCCGCTCTGCCTTGGAGCTCACTCCTAGCTCCATCAGCATCCGCACAGCTGCCAGTAGTTCTAAAGGCAGATCAACGAAGCCTAGCTGACCGGCTGATGACGGCTAATGAACCATAAGCGGCCATTCTAGTTACCCTTGTCTTCGTAGGCATTGCTAATTCAATGATTAAAATATTGCCTTAGCAACTCATAATTTTGAAATAATTACAGATTAAGTATCAAGTCAGACACGTGACAATGTATGTGGAAAACTTCACGGTCATTTAGTCCGATATTCGCGCAGACACTCTTCGACCTTAACACTCAAAGCAGTGTTACTTGTGAGACAATGCCTGTAAAAGACTTGTTAAGTGAATTGGTCTCAACTTCCTGTTAGATATGGAGGCCTCCGACCGAGGTGTATGATTTATCATGGCAACAGGACAACAGGATAATCAAACAATTTAGGCATCAATGTTGATAACAGGGCCGGTCTCTGGAGGCCCTGGCTAGGTCGTTTTTAATTGTGATTTGTTAGCTTGTGCTCATTGATGCGTTCATCAACTCTGGCAGCCTGATTCTATTACACTGGAAACCGTTCAAGTCATGACTGATTTGCCATTGTACGTGAGAACTCGGTCCTTCTAATGACTAAAAGTCAGACTGCAGTGGCATCTTCTTAGTGGGGCCTTAATGACACCCTTGCTTATGCAATATCCACGATCCCACTCCTCAAGTGAAATTGTGTGTGCGTTGAATTGGGGACCAGGTCATGTGTAGCTGGCGTCGGCAGGCCGCCCGGTCGTCTTAAATATGTCGCTGGAACTCGCTGGTTGTGAGAAGAGAGATAGAGAGAAAGATTGAGAGCCAAAGCTAGATAGAAAGATAGATGCCACACAAGTCTATGGCCCTATAAACTAATTCAAGCACAAACAGCAGAGGTGCCTTCCATGTATGTGAATATTGGACTTCGTCACTTGCACAGTTGTATCTATCAACATAAAAGATATTTGATGATACTACATGCTACGGGAGAACCAGGGTTGAGTCTCGAGACTGAATTACTAATAAAAACCATTAGTACTTAACTCTATGGTTCATAAGGCACTTCAGATCAGAGGACTAAAACAGATAAGTAAAGGCCCTGCGAATGTAAGGCCACTAAAATGTTGGATGGCTAATTCAAAAATCACATAATTGTCATTGGTTAACGGATAGTTTAAAGGGAGAGTTAATTTAACTATATATATAAAGAAGTGGAAAGAAGGCATCCCAAGAAATATATATATATATATATATAAAGAAGTGGAAAGAAGGCATCCCAAGAAATAAAGTTGAAGTTGAATACGTTCTATGGGAAATGGAGCTTTATTGTGTAAATTTTCAACACCGGTTCTCCGGGTCGTCGTCAGACGCAGGCGGGTAGCAAATGTGACAAAAACAGTTAACATCGTAATTATGCGAAAAAAATCGATACTGGCGTGAACATTGGCACCATTGAGCGGCCGCCGTGTGTATCAGCCTGTCCAATTAGTTCTCGTTTCTTCCATTTCTCCTTGAGATTTCTGTACGCCGCATCCAACTCGATATGTCTGTTGATGCATAACTCATCTGAATGCATCGCCTCGAGGAACCCTCGACATTTCTTGAAGGGACAGGCGGTGAAAATCCGTGTTTTATCCCAAGAGAAGGTGTGCCCGGTGTCTAAAGTATGCATAGCTGTTTGGGACAGATGGTCCCGCCTCTTTACTGCCAACTGATGTTCATAGATGCGTGTAGAGGCGGATTTGCCTGTCTGACCACAATACACGGCATAACATGCTTCACACGGGATCTTGTAGATGACTTCTTTCTTGTCCAAATAGTTGACACTATCCTTAGGGTGGACAAGCTGGGTACGCAAAGTAGTTGTCGGTTTGTGTGCCACACACGTGCCACACTTGGGATTTGGTTATGACTGGCTGATGACGGCTAATAAGCCAGAAATGGCCATTCCGGTCTCCCTTGTCTTTTTCGGTTCCACTTTATCAACATATGCTGCATGTCGCAAAGCGACCACCTGCGCGGGCTCTAGTCTGAGCTCCAGGGCACAGCGGAACATACATGTTCCTTGAGCAGACCGGTGAGCAACACACTATCATCATATACCCGATCGCAACCGACAAAAAAACGAGCCCGTGGCTCAATTGTAGAGCGTTCAACTCAATTACTAAAGGTCGCGGGTTCGAATCTCAGGTGTGCCACACTTGGGATTCGGTATGACTGGCTGATTATGGCTAATAAGCCAGAAATGGCCATTTAGGTCATATTTGTGGGCAAGTCAGCGTGCATGGTGGCCTGTCCCTCGTCAGCCAACAGACTGATCAGTCATTGACGGCCGCGTGAGTTAATTTCAGGCTCATGGGCGTGGTGTTGAGTTGGTGTTCCACGCCGGTTACGTGGCCTTCGGCCGGCTCCTCTCTTCTTTTTCTCTGGTGTCCGTTGTTTGACATGCTTGGTTTTGCTCGACTGTCCCATTGGCCCTGCCCGAACTGACTCGAGCCTTTTGCGTATCGCCTGGTAGGCGGGATGCAAGTCTATGGCTCTTTTAAGTGTGCCCATCGAGGACCAACTTTCGAGCAGCAGTCTGGCCATCTTATCGTTGGCTCGGCCGATGACCCTTGCTTCCTCAAAGGCAAACTGTGGTTCTTCTGTTGTATGTGGCCATAGACCATAGACAGCTTGTCCTTGCAGTTGATTTTAAGCTGGTGTTCATGCAATCTTGTGCCAAAGGCGTTTGTCCCGTTTCACTAACATACCTCTCATCACAGCTCTGGCATGGTATGCTGTAAACTACTGCTTATGAGCCACACCAATCCCGAAAGGTTTCAGGATTCTTGCCATTGCCTCTGATACGTTCTTCACATAAGGGATTGCGAGCCAGAACTTCGGTTCTTCTCCTTTCGATCGCTCAAGGTTGGGCTTCCTAAGGCACTAGCGTGTAAAGGGCTTCGGATAACCATTGGTTTAAAATAGGGCATGCAGGTACTTAGTCTCCTTCTTCTTCCCACTGTCGTCACTGCAGTTTGATTGAACGCGTTGGAAGAGGGTTCTAACACAACTGCGTTTGTGAGCAACGGGTTGCTTGCTTCTGAAGTGGAGGATACACATGGTGTTATTTGCCTTCCGGTAGACCGTTGTCCTTATTTTTCCGTCTGCCAGCTTAGTCACTTGTACGTCGAGGAAGGGCAACTGATTGTTGACCTCTTCTTCCATAGTAAACTGGATGTCGGGAAAGATGGAGTTCAACAGTGTCTTAAAAGATGGCACTTCGCTCCGTTTTATCAACAATCAGACAGCGCATAATGAGGCCCAAAGAACCGCTACCACAGACAGAGTAATCAGCAGTAGTTTACAGCATACCATGCCAGAGCTGTGATGAGAGGTATGTTAGTGAAACGGGCAAACGCCTTGGCACAAGATTGCATGAACACCAGCTTAAAATCAACCGCAAGGACAAGCTGTCTATGGTCTATGGCCACATACAACAGAAGAACCACAGTTTCGCCTTTGAGGAATCGATGGGTCATCGACCGAGCCGACGATAAGATGGCCAGACTGCTGCTCGAAAGTTGGTCTTCGATGAGCACACTTAAAAGAGCCATAGACTTGCATCCCGCCTACCAGGTGATACGCAAAAGGCTCGAGTCAGTTCGGGCAGGGCCAATGGGACAGTCGAGCAAAACCAAGCATGTCAAACAACGGACATCAGAGAAAAAGAAGAGAGTAGCCGGCCGAAGGCCACGTAACCGGCGTGGAACACCAACTCACCACCACGCTCATGAGCCTGAAATTAACTCACGCGGCCGTCAACGACTGGTCAGTCCGTTGGCTGACGAGGGACGGGCCACCATGCACGCTGACTTGCCAACAAATACGGCGGTGGCAAAAGGTTCTTATGTCACGCGAGGGGAGAGATTAAACCTGATCAGCAGCAAACAGGGAGGTCAAAGTTCATACTCCGAGCAGGGGTATAATACCAGGCAGGCGTCAAGGCAGAAAAAGTCAAGACCAGCAGAACCACAGAACTCTGATGATGGAAACGAGGGGTTTCCGAAACGTCAGTCGAAATACATTCCGGTCCCTGAACTCGTCCCTTCTTCTTCGTCTTCTTCAGGGGATGATGAGCTCGATAAGATATCTGGCTCGTTGGCTCAATGGTAGAGCGTTCGACTCAATTGCCAAAGGTCGCGGGTTCGAATCCCAGGTGTGCCACACTTGGGATTGGGTATGACTGGCTGATGACGGCTTATAAGCCAGAAATGGCCATTCCGGTCTCCCTTGTCTTTGTCGGTTCCACTTTAATATATATATATATATTTATATAATCCCGTATTAGCCGAAATGTTACCACCTATAAATACTGTGAGGCGCGGTACAATATTTACCTCCGACGATGAAATCTTGTTTGATTTTGAAACATCAGGACAATATAAACTTGGTTCCCGTGATCGCCTCTTCTTCTCATATATATATATGCCTACTCATCCTGGCAATTTCGAAAAGAATCTGTGATAATTCACGCCAGCTTCGTCACTGGAAAAAATCGCCCCTTTTAAAGTGCACCGCAAAGCATGACTTTGAGGAAAAAATTACGTTTTCTCGCTACAATTTTTATGGACAGCACTGACAGCAAAATAAGGAGAGACGTTCATCGACGGGGTATTTTATGACGTTTACTCAACTAATTTGGCTGCTCATCTACGGTGAATGAGAGGGTTTGTGCACAACTCACATTTAAAAGGCAGTTTGCCTAATTTTGCGCACCTCTTTTAAAAGAGACAATAAAGGAATGGGATCGTCGACGCCACCAATAATCTCTTCGACCAAAGCAGGCTGCAGTGACACAGATCATCAGGGGTATGTTTACCTTATACTGTTGGTACATATTCGCGGGGCCATTTCACCCGAACACCTGTTAATGATATCAGTACTTTGCCAACCTTGTCCCATGGTTCATGGAATGGTAGCTCGAATGGCAGAGCGAGCGCCTTCCTGTTTACCGATAGCCGGATGATTGCTACTAAAACAAATCTTATCCAGTGTGTTCGTCTCCTTCCCGAATGCCTCGTTTTACCAGGATGCCACAATCATTGCGACAGGTGAGAATACAACGAAGAATCGCGTGGCTGAACTGTCCGAAAATTTTGCGTCAAGTTGTTTCTGTAGCAGCAGAATATTCCCCTTTGGAGGACTATCGAAATAAGAATCGAGCTTTTGTTTTTGCAACGCCGGCGACGCTGCCCTTGAAATTCTACCTGCAAAGGAGCCGCGGGAATTACCAGCGCACAGTGGATCAGTCCTGAATGAGGAGGTACGTAAGTATTTATTCTGCCAGTTAGGTTTACGGACAATTTGTTTTCACCTTCACTACCAAGAAGTGGTTATACTTTAAAAAAAACAAGTTTGTCCAGTTCTGTGACCAAGGAGAATATATCTAGTAGAATTTGTTGTAAAAGGAGTTTTTGTTTCATTCCCAGAAAAAGTCAATCATTTTGTGAGTCACCAAAATAGCATACAGAACAGTGTCTTACATTCGGGTGTGACTGAGGTTGATTCAGAGTTAAGGTCTTTAGTGCCTATGGACGTATTATGTTTTGTGTGCTCTCTAGGCAAGAAGAAAGACAGCAAGTAATTTATGTTGAGCAAATGGAGCAACCAATATTGAGTAAAACGTACACTGGTTTTACTTTTAACTCCTTTGAAAAACGTCGCAAAAGTGCCTTTAGTTCGTTATGCTATAGTCCAGCTTGCCGTCTTTTTTCCAGTTCCTACCTCAGAGTTAAGCTTTAGCCAAAAATTTGGCATTCAGGTGGCTTGATGAATGGATCTGTTGTAGTGCCAAAAGGCCCCGACAAATCGAATGAAACCATCAAGGTCAAAAAGGTGTGTAGTAATGAGCTTATTCTGCAGGTATTGTGTGTACCTTTGTATGGTAAAGCGGATGAGCCGATTAAATTTACAGAATGTCAGCTACTTGTGGCGTGATCGAAAGTTTGAGCGCTCTCGGCCCTCATTAACACTGCGCAAACAACGGGGGTAGTAGCAGCTGAAATTTGAGTGTATCGATACGACGCTGACCGCGGCTTAATCCGAGTCCTTTTAGAGCACCGTAAATCTGGCCACTGCCTGCGAAAAGAAACACAGATATGCGCACACGTAATAGCTCACCCCTAGCAAGCGACACCGTCAACCGAGCGCCGTACCACATGGGCCCACCAGTAGCCTTCCACGTGTGAATTTGTGCATAGTGAACCAAACCTGTGCATCATCTATAACACTCCTCCTCTCGTCAATCCTTTCTCCAATAACCAGAACTAATGTGGGCGGGCATGACATAAAGACTACAGAACGGAGGGGCCATTGCATCTTGACCCGCTGTTCTCAGAAGGACTGATTTTCACGGTTATTTGGCAACCCTCCGAGGCAAGACTGATAGCGCTTGTTAGGAGGTTCAGACGTGTCAGATTTATCATCGTGATGAACGTGTCGATTTGTCGTGTGGACGGATTCCCCGTGTCAACCTCACACTCCCTTCCCTCTCATATGCACCGATCTGTAACGAAACTACCAATTGGATTGGGTAGAGTAGTCAACAGGGCTGAAAAGGCCGTTTACGCGCGACCTGTACTGCACGGCCCATAAATTAAGTATAAGACTACACTAAAAGACGTCTTCTATCCGAGTGAGATTTTGCTGTCCTGACATACAACATCTCGCCCACCGTACTGTGGTGTAAAATGAGGAACAAATGCCTCCTGTGAGAGTAAGGCATGGTGTGGGTTGAAGCGTTATTGTGTATGCTAATATTGGGGAGCTAGTTCATGTGTGGCATAAGAGGTGAATAAGCAGGTGGGTGCCCTAAACAGGTTGCGTGATAGATGCGCCAGACTTACGACGGGGTTAGATCGGGACACGACAGGCGTTCATCGGGTTGCCCTCCCATAACAAATACCGAACATGGGGCGTGGGGACACGTGTGGATGCAGGCTCACGCTGCCCAAGTCACCTATGGTATGTATTGCACTCCCATTTACGCTCTCTCCCGCCTCAGGTCTTTTTAACTCTGTCTTTGCACCGGACACATGCAGGTGAGGAAAGTGAGAGTTTAGTAGCTACAGCGCAAGTTTACTCACTGTAAAATAATCCATGCACAATCACCGTCCCTACACCCCACCCTCCTGAAGGGCACACGGGGGACCTCGTCGGAATCGACGGTCGAACTGTCGGATAAGCAGGTATAGCAAGATGCTGCGCGGAGGTTTGGCTTGCGTCGTTTGTCTGAAGGGTATCAGGGGTGCGCATATGTGCGTTAACGATGTGGACACGATACTGGGAGGCTGGGTGCTTGCGTTGATGACCGCCACCCTCAAATCTTGAGAACCTCCTGTTCTCCCCTGACAGCTTCTATTCGATTGAGTTTAAAGATGACTGGTCCATATTTATGGCAGTGCGCCGGGCCTATCTATCACAAGCGAACATCCTCTCAGCTCTCATCGTTAATTTGCAGGTTTTTTGAGTCAGACCTTCAGGGTTTCCATGTATCGACGACTTTATCTGCCTTTTTCACGATTACCCACGGCGGTGATGAAGCAAAACTGCCGCTTGAGCAAACGCTCATCATCCGTCCTCATGACGTGGCCGATCTTACGCAATAATATCTGCCACAGCAAGACGTGGAAACTAAGGATGACGGTTCTTTCCAAGATCTCTGTGTCTGGCATAATTTCCTGCCACATCATTTACAGTGTTTTTAAAAAGCATTGCCAATAACGTCCCCTTGATATCGAGTACCAGCATTTTTACGGCATTGGTTGCGCAAGACACATAGAATTGGCTGTCATCCAGTAAACCTTTGGCTTTTTGAAGGTAGTCGGTAGTCGGATCGCTCAACATTGTCACGTCAGGCTCCACAAGTATCGTGCGAGGATTAACCAGGAGAAGACCAACCGCTGTGAGTTCATGGGTGAATTTGGTACAAATCTGGTCCGGTATAGGGTGACTGAGAGAGCGATAAGGTGACACAGCTGCAGAGAACAAATTCTGAAAGTCGCCTAATCCAAAGTCACCAAAAATTGACAAACTGATGCGAAACCTGTCGTCAAAGGAGCTAATGAAGGATAAAATGCATCGAAATCCGACTTATGCTCCCCAAATTGTCTTGCGGACATGTAGTTGTTCAGTCGGAAATGCATGTGCTTATTAGAATCCAATCAGCCTTCAGTCGTATCTAATCCTACAATATTTAATTTCCTCGATGTTGGCTTACTTCACAGGGGCCTGTGGAGTTGCATTTGAAGCCTGAATTTGGATTTTAAAAGGTGGTTTCCGTCCAGCAGTCCGCACCAAACATAGCTTTGGGCAGGAGTCCGGTTGTGGATGTACTCAGACAATTGCCAGTGATGCGGACGAAGGTGCAGCCACATCGGCTTTCCACGGAGTGGGAGATGGAAGAGGGAGTTGGTCAGCAAGAGACTTTGTTCCGTGCTGACCTGCAGGAAGAGATGACCATTGCTGCAGCTGCCGCTCCTCTTGCCATCAAGCACTCCCTCCCAGGCTGTGGGATCTGTACCGACACGTGTTTTTTAGTCCCCGAGAACAATGAGTTTGTCTACCTGCGGTACAGTCACAAGAAGGTTGTGCAGGTTTAGTAAAACTTGTTATTCACGCTGTCACAGCTGGTCATTTAAGATGGGGTGTGGATATAAGTGTTGATGATGGTGGCGAGTTTGTTCACGTGGTGTGACAGACTCAGAGTCAGTTGACGATGGTTGATGCGCTGTGGTAGGTAACGTTTTTGTAGTTCTACCTTTTGGCATCCTGACCGGAAGACAGTGTATCTGGCACCCACTTACTCCATTTGTCCCTACCCAGAGAAGCAATATCCATTTTGCAGATGGCTGGTTCATGGGTAACCAGAGCTCTCTACGTTTCCGCTAGGTTTATTATTAGGTTTTTAAAAGCGAACGCACATTCCAGGTTTTCAGGGTGAGTAGTTTCAATTTGGTAGCCTGTAGAGAGGTCGGGAGATAGACAGGGTGGATTTTATTTGCTTTACAGATTTTTCAGCTGCATTCGTTGCAGCCATTACCTATGGTCAGTTTGCCGACAGAAAAAAATTTCAGGAATTTTAAGGGTTAATTTTAGCTTATCCCTTGCTAGAGAGTAAACAGTGCACCCAAAAGTATAGCTACTGTGTCATCCCCGAGGACTGCCGAAGTTGGCAATGGATCTCGATTTTGTTAAAGCATGAAGATGGCCCGAATTAGCACGGGTCACCTACAGGATTCCATGCGTATAAACGTTTTGTTTGGGAGTGGGGAGGGACGATGGAAACTCATTCAGGTAAAACCAGATACAGTGACACGACAGTTTGACCGTTGTAGTCCGACGAAGCCCACTGTATGCTCCACGAAATGGTGGTGCAAGGACGGTGACCTGCGCGTGAATTAGTTTTAAGTGATAGCAGCCTTGTGCTGCAGCTACCGCACTCTCTCCTCCTCCCCACCTGAACCCGGTGTCAAGACAGAGTCCAGAAGACCGGAGATGGGAGAGGGCGCTGGTGGCTGGCGCGGCCGGAGCCGCCCCTGGGTGTACCACCACACCTGACTCGGATCCCACGGAGTGGGAGTGCCATAAAGGCCCCATTAAGAAGGGGCCATTGCAGCCTGACTCTCAGTCCACCAGTCAGCCACCCCACACAAAACACACATTGGGCTGACCACGCGGTCCCAGTTGTCCCGTCAGTTGGCAACCGTCCTAGCCACGGCTTTTAGCGCACAGTGATAGTTTAAAGCGCGTCACATTGTTTATAGTGAGGGAAATGCGCTGAGCTGTTGACCTCGCTCTCCCCCCCCCCCCCCCCCTACAATCAGACCACCATCCGAGCCAGTCAGTTGTCTGAGGTGGGAGTGGGCGCATTGGCTGACGGGTCGGCGTACCCGTCTTCGCGCGCCACAGCATGACCTGCCCCCCATAATGCACACAGCAGTATTTACTTACTCAAGGGATATGGAGGAGACATCACCGTCTGACTCCCAGTCCACTGGTCAGCCACTCGACACACACAGCACATACACTGAGCCGACGGCATGGTCTGGTGTAAGCCTCAGATTGGCAGCCTTCCAAGCCACGGTTTATAGGAAACCGTGATTTTATCAGGTACATTATAATGATTGTGAGGGTTTTGTCTATGTATTAGGGTAGATGGTGTGCGCTTATGTGGCTTAGCCTCCGGTGGTTTACCACAGGTTGTCGTGGAGGCGCATGTGTCCTAATAGGCCCATGCGGTGTCTAAATGTGCGGGATAAGTGAAGGCAATTGAGTTGGGCGCGTAGACTGTATGTCGGAGCCCCAGGCACTGGTTCACCAGCCTCCGTGCGATGGATTCACATGTGACCGACCAGGCCGATGCGTGATTTGAATTTGCGGGCACAGTGTGGACAAGAGAAATCGGTAGAGGCTGGGGGGGATGTCATTCATGGAAGTGTGGGTGGCAGTGGCGGTCAGAATGGCAGGAGCAAAGGGTGTGCATGGTGTATCGGTGTTGTCGGCATTGCGCTGAATTCCGCTGTCATGGATGCGCATGTGACCGAATAGGCCCATGCGATGAGTGAATGTGCGAGGACAGTTAGGGCAGTGGAGGTGGCGATCTCTGCTGTGTGTTGGTGCTTCAGGCACTAGTTCACCAGTCTCTGTACGATGGATTCGCAAGTTACGGACCAGGCCGATGCGTGAGGTGAATGTGCAGTCGCATTGAGGACAGTTTAGGAGAGAGTCCCCATCGCTGGTGGCATTGTCGGCGGCAGCGACGGTGATGGTTGCAGTGGTGGAGGTAACAGGCGATGAGAATTGGGATGTGATCTCTATGATGGTGGGAGTAATGGCATTTATGGCAGGAGTGAGGGTGGGGGTCTGAAGGAGGGTTGGCAGGATTTGACGTAGAAGTTGGAATTATCAGATTGTTGGTGAATTGCGTCCGAAGATGTCCAACCAGGCCGATTTGAGCGCGGAATGTGCGTTGACAGCGTGGGTATGTTGGCAGACCCTGGGCATCGACGGTGTTGGTCCGGGGCGCTGGTGACTTTCGTGCCGCTATTTTGGCCTAGGCGGTGGCAATCCGGTTGGCCTCATAGATTGCTGAACCAGTCTTCACGGATCTTCTCGATGCCGGTCTATCCTGGGCAAGGTCCTCCCAGGTCGCCGGGTTTATTTGCAGTTGCTTCAGTGATTTCTTCAAAGTGTCCTTGTGGCGTCGTTTTTGACCTCCCCGTTGGCGAGCACCCATAGTGACATCTCCATAGAAAAGTCATTTGGGTAGTCGCTCGTCGTCCATTCTTACCAGGTGGTCGCTCCATCGGCAGTTGCACTTGCCTCAGCATGGCGTGGATGCTGAGGATTCCGATCCGCTCCATGACTTCCGTGTCCAGGATCCGGTCTTTCCATCTCAGGTTTAGTATTCTGCAGAGGCAGCTGAGATGGAAATGATTAAACTTCCTGGCTTGGTTCGAGTAGATGGTCCACGTTTCCGCTCCGTAAAGGAGTGTCGTCAATATGACGGTCTTTTACATCTTCAGTTTGGTGTTCAGGTGAATATCGTGGTGATTCCACACGGAGGCCTGCAGCCGGCCGAAGGCCTAACTGGCTTTGGATATCCGTGGGGCAACCTCGTCATCGATTCTCGTGTTGCGCGACATGGTGCTTTCTAGATAAGCGAAGGTTTCCACGTTTTTGAGTTGAGCACCGTTGACATTGATTCGAGGAGCATTGTATTCCGCGCTGGGTGGCGGCTGGTGCATGACAACTGTTTTGGCTGTACTGATTGTTAATCCAAAATCGGTGCAGCCTGCGGCCTTGATGGCTTTGATTAAGTGTTTAATTTCATTGCGGTCCGCATACACCCTGGATTTCCTCAGCCTTTTGGATCATCCAGGCATCCTGCATCTCCCGCAGCCGTTTCTGTACATGGCGCCGGCATCTGAAAAAGGCTGCTTTGGTGGCGCCAGTCCGAAGGTCAATGAAGGCTTTGTGTAGTCCATTCTTCTCCACGAGTAAGTTGCTGATGTCGGCGTCATTGTCGTCAAACCAGTCCTTGTGTTGTCGGCGTGCGCGTCCGAGGACTTCGAGGGTGGTGGACTGGATGACATTTCGCAGTTGACACCATCGCGTCTCCACGGTAGCGTTATCATCTGAAAAATGCAGTTCCTCCAGTTTCTCGGTTATTTGGTTGCTGAAATCAAAACAGTGAGCATGCAATTTTACAAAAAGAGTATTTAACTTACCTGGCGGCCTCTTACCTTGGGGCCTTCGTCTGGGTTGCAGTCGGAGCCTCATCTGAGAAATTACGAGGCGGTGATCTGTCCAACCATCGGCATCATGGATCGCCTTGATTACCAGCACGTCCTGTTGATCTCGCCTCCTGACGAGAACATAGTCCAGCAGCTGCCAGCATTGCAACCGAGGGTACATCCACGTGGCCTTCTCCCGCGTCGGAAGGCGGAAGGTGTTGGTCAGCAGGAGACGGTGTTCCGCACACGTGCGCAGAAGAAGGAGGCCGTTATAGTTACAGCTACCGAGACCGTGGGGACCCAGCACTCCCTGCCAGGCAGCGTTGTCCGTCCCGACGCGGGCGTTGAAGTCACTAAGGACAATTAACTTGTCCTCTTTTGGCACAGTCGCCAGCAGGGCGTGCAGGTCCTCGTAGAATTCGTCCTTCGCCGCATCAGAGCTCATCATTGGGGGGGCGTAGGCGCTGATGATGGTTGCGAACTGGTCTCCCTGAAGAGGCAGGCGGAGGCTCATCAGGCGATCACTGATACCCTGCGGCAGACAGGGCAGACGTCCTACGATGTTGTTCCGGAGGGCGAAGGCAACACCAGCGTCGCGTCATTCTGCCTCTGGCAGGCCGCTCCAGATGAAGGTGTAGCCGGCACCCACCTCCTCCAGCTGACCCTGCACAGAGAATTGGGTCTCGCTGAGAGCAGCACTGTCCACCTTGTAGCGTGCCAGTTCCCGAGCGACCAGCGCCATCCTCCGTTCCGGCCAGTGTCTCCTAGGATTGTCTAAAATGGAACGAACATTCCAGGCTGCTAGTGTGAGTGGACTCACCCGAGCAGCCAGGAGGGTATGGTGAGGGGGGTGGGGACGGGGGGTATTTTTGTTTATTTGAGTTTTACGACCGCGTATTTTGCGATCTGCGAGCAGCGGCCGGCTGCAGATGACGTGATAACCAGCATTTGTTTAGGGCACCCTTTCTAGCCCCTTCCTCCACGGGGGCAAACAGTGCTGTCCCTAAATAGGGCTGCGGGGACATCCCAGACGGCTGCCGAACTTCAATATGGGTCACTGGGAGAACGAACCGAGTTAGCCTGGTTCGCCTACGGGATTGCTGTCACCTCCATCGTAGGACTTTTTTAGAGGAGGGAGGTGGGAAGCTCGGGAGTCAGACATACCGTGTGTGGAGGCCCACACAACACCGCAGACCATCACCTGGTTTAGCCCGCCGGTTGTGACGGTTACCCGGGGTGTGGCCGCTGGGAAGAACCCAACTTCGAGGAGCCACAGGGGAGAGTTGGGTACCAGTTAGAGGCGGCCACAGGAGCATTCACCACCTGTAGGAGACAAATGGAGCGGCCAAATGCTATCTGTGTGGTGCTACCCCTAACTAGTACCCTTTCACCCTACATGCATATATCGACAGTTCAACCGTCGATTTCGACGATGTCCACCGTATGCTCCACAGAAGGGTGGTGCAGGGACGGTTACTTGCACGTGATTTAGTTTAAAGTGATAGTTGACTTGCACTGTATTTTCCACAGTCTCTCTTTCCTTACCCACCTGTGCCCGGTATCAAGCCATTGTCAAGACGACCAGAGGTGGGGTTCGGGCACCGGTGAATCGTATCCCACCATAGCCATAAATGGCAGCATTGGGTGGTGTGGCATGAGCCTGCACCTACGCGTGCCCAAGTTTGGCACGCGCAACGTCTCCCCCTCTTTTTCGGCATTCTTTATGGAGCCGCATCGCAGAATGCTAACGCCTGCCATACCCCTATTTGGCTCCCTATTAGTGCAGCGCATCTACCATGCGGCCCGTTTAAGGGGCACAGGGCCAGATAGTAGCTGCAGCCGTAGCAGATGTTTGGATCCTGACAAGACATGCTCTACAGTGCGCGAATGTGTTTAGTCAGTGTACTTGCAGTGAACCTGTTGTGGGCACAAGGCAAAACCTTATCTTTAGAACTGTTTGTTCAACAGGCGTGTTCATATCTGCTTATGCGTTAAATAGACCAAAAACGCGTGAAACAATCTGCTTAGGTAAATATTACACCGCATGGGGACGGTCAAGACGGTCAAGAGCGGCCACCCTATTGCCCACAAACGAAGTGCTGTCAACACACTCATCAATCGAGCAAAAACCCACTGTTCTACCAGCGAACTTAACCAAATTGAACTTAATTATCTATTCAAACTGTTTTCCGATAACGGTTACCCTATAGATTTTGTACATCGATGCATGAGGCATCAGGTTCACACACCAGAGGTGCCACTGCGACCGATAGTATCGTTAATCGGTGCACCCAATTATAAGATTTCTAAATGGCTTTTCCACAAATTGCACCCATTGCAGCCTGACTCTCAGTCCGCCAGTCAGCCACTCCACACAAAACACATATTGGGCTGACCACGCGGTCCGAGTGTTCCCGTCAGCTGACAACCCTCCAAGCCACGGCTTTTAGCGCACCGTGATAGTTTCAAGCGCGTCTGATTGTTTATAGTGCGCAAAATGCGCTGACCTGTCGGCCTCACTCTCTCCCCCACCCCCACAATCAGACCACCACATACTATATTTGGAAGTCCTCGTGTTTATCGCTGGGGGTCGTAGTTAATGCGGTGATGACTTGCTTACATTGTTCACCTTTGAGGCCTAGTTCAGCGTCTTCAGGTAAGGCCACATAACAAAGAGCAGTCGACAGTCGAAGACGGCTGACCGAAACGAGGAGACAGAATGAGAGTTTTGCGAGGATCAGGCCATGCCTGAAGCACAGTAAATTTAATCTGAGCCATGACATTTTATGTTTGTCTTATGTTTGGGACACGTGCAGTGTGAAAGGAAAGGAAGGATAACTGTTACGCTGGTCTCCCTCACCGTAATTGAGTTCACTTGCCAACCACCACTACCCTCTTTTCTTTCACTCCCTTCCGGTTGTTTAACCATATTATCTAGTTGTCTGCTGGGCAAATATTAGTCCCAGTTCCAAGTTAAATAGAAAATCGCACTGGTCCAGCGAAAATTCACGGACACGCATTTACATTCACACATTGCTTTTTGCAACCATTCACTGTTTTTTTTTCAGTTTGAAGTTTTATTACAGCGCTCCAGTCGCAAAGACTGCTTCTGAATACCGAAAATTTTAAATCATAATCAATTTGTTAGTGGTCTCATTGAACATACCTCTGAACAGTACTCCTGTGAAAGGAATTATATTATTGTTGGTCAAAAATATGAATACAGCTTTTCAGCTGGATGAGATCTCAAAGTGATCGAAATTAGGTCAGCATTTTGAAACAACTGTTAGGAAATTTACTCTCCGTTTTCTGCTTATAAGATAATTTCACTCAATAGTGTTGCGTGCATGGCTTGCGGTGTGAAATGCCAGCCAATGTGCCCCAAAACAATATAAATTCGTTAAAATACAGCAGACTCGACAGACATCCTGGCTAGTACATTTTAGTTTCATGGAAGAGTGTACGTTTCCCTAAACCCTAGTTATATTCCATAACTAATTTATAAAAATTGATCGTTTCATGTTCACTCCAAGCCCGTGCATTCCGATACTCCATACGAAATCATATCACTTAAACAAAGAACAAAAAATAAACATTTTTCTATAGAAAGCGACGTCGAGGAATCTGTTTATGAGAATTTATAGAGTGAATTTTGATTTCAAAAGAGTAAAATTGTTGTTCAGCGGCTGAGTCTTGTTCCATTATACAAAATTTTTCTTTTTTTCTGTAACTATGACGATGGTTACTCTTCGCTTGTTTCCCCAAACTACACGATGATCAAAAATCTGCCAAAATTGCTGGACTTCATTTCATAATCAGTTGCAATTCTGCGATGGCATGCAAGTTTCTAGTCTCTCTCTCTCTCTCTCTCTCTCTCTCTCTCTCTCTCTCTCTCTCTCTCTCTCTCTCTCTCTCTCTCTCTCTCTCTCTCTCTCTCTCTCTCTCTCTCTCTCTCTCTCTCTCTCTCTCTCTCTACATGTTTCGCAACGCCAATTTTTTTAGACAAGCATCGGTAGAAAAAAAATGTATAATTGCATGCCCCGAAATTATTACAAACAAAAACAAATGAACCGATAAGACCTTAAGTAACGTGAGAGTGACGTTCAAAGTGTTCGTACGACTTTCACGTGCTGATTTATTGATTATAATATGTTTGAGTGAAGCTGAGTACGCCGGCGGCTGTCATGGCGACTGTGATCGTTCGCTTCATTCCCCTCCTTCTGATTAACGATATGAAACTGGATTGCCATTTTCAAAGCTTCTATTCTTTTGGTTTGTAATAAAGCGTGGGGTTGAGAACTGAGCTCTCGCACGTATTTGGATGTGAACATAAAGAAACCAAAAACTGTCTGTGGTAGTAACGATTAAATCTGGTATGATATTTGACCGTAGAGACAAAAGCCTCAGCGAGAAGAGTGTTCTGTTGGTGGGGGAAATGGGCAAAAATCCAGTGTTCCTCTAGCTCAGTTCTCAGCCATATGTGTAGGTCCTCATTTGTCGAGATTGCGTTTGGAGGTGAGTGGATTTGAATGGATTTGGAACTATTAAGGTTGCCAAAATTTATATTGAGGGTCATGATGGCTAGTAGTAGTGGCACGCGGGCGTATCGGACAACCTCGTCAGTAATTTGTTCAAGGAGATACAGCAACTCGCACCTCCTTAAAATCATGTTCTCATGCGAATCAGGCTCCCGAGAACCATTGATTTCGACCGATGGACTATCTTTGTGGAATTAAGGATCGGCCTCATTGTAGGACGATTCTTGCTCTTTCAAACGACGAAACATATGATATCGTTCGTGCAGCAGAAATCACATCGACCCTACCTCAATAACCGAGTTTAGATTGCATAAGTTTTGGTTAGTATTCACTCTAGGTAACGGGAAGCTTGATAACTTCAGTTAAACTAATTTCCTCCAAAAATTGTCTCTGCGATCCCAAACATAATACTCACATTTTGAATAAATGAGACCTAATAAATATGGCCGTGGATTAGCCTGAAGCCGTAACGGCATGGACGCCATCGATCCAGTCCTCAGGACGCCCTGCCATGTTTACCCGCCGATAGGGTGCGCGAAACGTAGCCTGTCAGAACATTCACATCTGATGTAAATGGGACGCATGTCCGTTGATGTATTCCGGTAAATTAGGTGATCAGCTTGCGTGTGGCACACGTAGACTTATGGTTTATCTTTGTCAGTCACTGCACCCAATCGCATCACCGGTTGACTGACAGGCTCAGAAAATCGATAGAAAGGGAAGGGAGATTGAGACCGACAACGGGACATCCGTCCTCATGACGAATCAGCGCATTCCTCCCCAAGCTAAATCCGACCCGTTTTAATCAGTCACGATGCGCTAAAATTCATGGCTTGAAAGGCTATCAACGGATGAGATAATTCGGTCCCGATGGGAGTATTTTGGAGTGACTGGTGAACCGAGAATCTAGCTGAAATTTATCCTTTCAATAGTGGCTCTTAAAGGAGCCTAGCAAATGCAGTGGAGACTAGGTCTTGTGCGGCACGCGTAGATTTGGATAGTTAGCTTTTACAGCCCCTGCATTCGTACCCACCTCCGGCTCTCTTGACATGGTTTGACTACCAGAGCTAGATAGATGAGGGAATATAGGGTACGGTAGATGCAATTGAATTCTGCTTCACCATACATTTATTTACGCAAACGTCATCTAAACTGGGCCTACTTTGTGGGTTATTCAGTGGACGTTGTCACTTGCAACGGTCAACTTGTTGGTGTCGTCGGATGTGAACATGGTATAATCTTAAGGCGTTATCAGTTGCCGCGCTAAGCACGGATCTGCTCTCAATCATCTATATGTACAGAAAATTAAAATGACTTATATGTAGTAAATCTGGTTCTGTGCAACTTGATCTTTGGCCTGCCAGGTCAAAAATCGGTTGCAACAACGTTTACTGCAGGTGCTGGTAAGAAACACGAGAGTTTAGTAGGCGGACTTTGACATCCTTGCACGCCTTTGGTGTGTTGCACCAAATTCAAATCGACCGATTGGACAGCTGCTTCCCCGAGTACCTAGCGAGATCCGCATATTCCGGTCAACGGCAACGAAGACCTGATAACTACGATAAATGTTCGACGCGTTCTTACATCAGTGAGTGCCAAGAATCTTTATAATTCTGACAAAACCGGAATGAGCCTGCTCCACGAGTATGTGACTGAAGAATCCAGGCAACAACCAATTATGCGAGGATTCATGGTTAAACTCATGGATTTTGACCCACATGCGTGATGGAAACGGGCCGATGACCAAAAACCAACTCTTTCGATCTGAAGTTTAAATTTAATGGGTTGCTGATAGTAAATGGACCAGGAAAGTTCAGTGCATTCTCGTTTGTCTTTGCGAGTATACCTTGTAGATATCTCTCCTTTGGGTACCCATAAATACAAAAAAAATGCGAGGCTCTTATCTGAACGTTAACCAATCGACGCTACATGGTGTGAGATATTGAGACCGAGAAGAAGTAGATGCGATCGTTGGGACAAGAGCTTTATTCGCCTGACGTTTCGCATTCCAACACAAACCCATCTTCAAAGACAGCATCATATACGGGTAATTTATGCGCAGGGAGTTTTGGTATTCATAGGATGCATTCGCTATGCTACTGCATGTCTAGGGAAATTAACGGCTCTCCCTTCACCGAGTATGACTGTCCTCTGGTGTTCTAATTGTTTGATGGCCGGCATGCGGGTCGCTATCCCCTGAAATTTAGTCACCTGTGTTGGAGGGGGCGTGATGATTGAAGGGACAGCTGTTAATTGCCATAGGCATGCAGTAGTATAACCACTGCTTCCTATAAAAAGTGCAGCTTCAGACAACGCAGGAAGTATTTTACACTGCCTATGAATCACACTATTTCCTATTTTTGCTATGATATTCAGATTAAACAGATTTATTTGCATGACCTTCGCCTTCTATTGTCAGATCCAGGTAGTTTAAACCCAATAACTTTGCATAAGTGAAAAATTTGAAGGTCCATGTCAATCTCGGAGTGCTACTGGTTTTTCGTCAAAGTCCACCTTATGATTTGCAGCCTCCGGTCAGTCGCCAAAGTTCCACCAAGTGAACAGGCTTTTCGAAAAGGAAACAGCATCACCCTACTTAGGTGGATGCTAATTGTTTGTATTTGCATGCCGTGAATTCCTATTGACCAGTGAGCAAGAAACAGGAATACCGACAAATGCACTGAAAGAATTATTACTAAGATGCACGTTCAATGTGCAGTTCCTTTTTGACAACCAGCTATACAGACAAATAGATGGCGTTGCCACTTGACCTCTTCTAGCCGGTGCCTTTATGGGCAAGCTGGAGAAATTTCAGCTAAGTGGACAGATCAATAAGCTAAGACACTACGACCGATACTCGACGATATCTTTGCAATTGTCACAGAAGAAACAATGTAGACGAACTCTTAAACACTGTAAACCAAGCGCATCCGTCGATCAAATTCACGTTAGAGATGGAAAGAGCAGGTTCACTCCCTTTCTTAGATGTCCTTATAAGCAGAAGACCTGACGGCAGCATCCGAAGGAGCGTTCACTGAAAGAAAACTTGGTCTGGGCAATATACGAACTTTTGCACTTTCATACCTCTCCAACAGAAATACAATCTAGTCAGTTGCCTAGCGCAAAGGGCTAGAAAAATTTGCTCGGCAGATAGTATCGAGGAGGAGCTTGGGAAGGTCCAGAATTTACTTCGAAAGAATGAATACCCTGATCGGTTTATTTCAAAGCATCTTGTTGCAAGACCGGTAAAACTGGCCAAGGTTACTATGAAAAATAAAACTCTATTTCTCAAAGTGTTCTTCAAGGGGATGCGGCTAGCGAACTCCTGAAAAGACGCCTAAACCAAACCGTTACACAAACGTTCCCAGCAGCGAAACTTCAGAGAGTGTTCTCAACCAACCCTCTTTTACGAGGCGAAGGTAAGGATAGGTTGCCGGCTCAGACCACCTCCATGTGCATTTACTCATTTACTTGCTCCTGTGGAGCAGGTTATATTGGTCGCACGAGTCAGCACCTATCCAAAAGAATAAGAGCACACCTCCCAGCATGGCTGAACCAAGGGGAAGTCAAGAGCATAAAAAGCGCCATCCTTGCACATCTTGTTGACACCGGACATAGTGCGGATCCCAGCGAAGCTTTCCGTGTAATTTATAAGGTCCCACCAAACTACCCCAAGCCACTGGGTCAACGTCTACTAGCAGCAGCAGAATCGACTGCCATTAGGTTGAAGAAGCCGGTCTTGTGCGCACAAAAGAACCTCGTACAAGCTCCGCGCTTAGCTTGGCCAACGGCCGCTTAACTGCATGCATTCTCCCGCACCATATCTGTCCTCCCCCTTCCCCTGGAACGGCTCTACCAAACACTCACTACCGCTTATCATACTGTTTCTTATTACACTGTTTCTTATCACACTGTTTCTCATCATCCTCCCCTTATGCACACCTCTCAGACACACAAACGGACGAATATTATCGATTTCATGTTTTAAATTTCTACCGCATTCCAACGTTTCCCTATAACTGTACTGGCCCTTGTTCGTGGACAGGTGGGGATCCGCGAAGCATTTGCAACTCCACCGCCTTGATTGAAACCTCTGCTCAAATAATTTTCAGTGATCTTTCCTTTCAATGTTTATTGTGAAAATCTAATTTATTCTCAAAGCATAAAGATGCATGCCTTGTCTACGGGTGCCCTCTCACGTCTCCTCGTTTACTGGGAGGGAAGCAAGAAATTTTTCGTTTCCATTGAGGTTAAGATTAAATGAACAGCTGTAGTCTGATATTTAACATTCGGATATTGCTTGTGATGTGACCCTGGAGCGAATTATGAGGGGCACATCAGGTTTTTCAACGACCGTGAGAATGAAAAACGCGAATTACTGGCTTCTTCACCGCTCGTTACTCCCCTTGAAAACTTTTGCTGGTTTTCTAATACGGGGAGATTAAGTACTTACCCGCATATTACAACGGTATTACGCTAAATTCCACGGGGTTGGGGTTAGCGTTCGGGTTACGAGGATCAGGTTTGACGTTAGAGGTGTTTAGGGTTATGGTCGAAAGCAGGACACGAGAATACGTACCCCTCCCTAGAATTTAGCGCCAGGTCATCCTTCATACAGGGGCCTTATTCCCATGCGCAACCAACTGCGTTAGACAAATAAAACGCACTCTAGCTAAATTCTACCAAGACGTCCTACAATGCGCGTCAAAACACCTCATTTCTACTAAATTTTATGAGAAAGTCCAATAATCTTCGAGTCCTGCCAAACCAACATCAAAGGTGAAAATATCTGCAGATGAATTGACTTTTGTGAAACGCATTAGTAAGCTTTTGAAGTAAAAGCGAACTCTAAGCGGACCAGAAAAGGAACTAGGTGTATTCCTAAGCTCTCTCAAAAATAATAGCAAGCAAAGTCTATGATGACAGTTGTTTGATGGCTATCCGAAGAGACGGACGAACAACGGCACTGCTGTTTTTGCTGCGAATGATCAGTTGGATTATGGTCATCAATTCATCAGAAACCAGTATAGAGTCACGAATATATGCGTCAGAAAAAAAAAATATTCGTGGTCGGTATCATCTCCAACACACAAGAACTTTCTTTAAGGCAGGGTGTTTGATGAGATCGCTGGATTCCCACACCATAGATAACCTTTGCACACATTCCTGGAGAAGTGTCAATACCTTCGCCTAGTTCAACTTGCTCTGTATCAAAAGAATTAAACCCCCATTCCATTCCAAATTAGTTCCTTGAGCACTGAGCCTCTTTAAAATAGAAAGTCCCTGAGGCGACTCAGTTCGTGCCTCTTCGTCATTTTGTAAGGAAAGATTTAACACAAAGTACAACCTCTTGAAATATTTTGAAACCTGCATGTAACAGGTGTCACCGGTGCGACTTGAATGCCTGATGGCACAGAGCGTGTGTAACCATTAGTTAAAGGCTAATTGCCTCTAAAGTAATCTTACCATACTATCGACGTATTTGCATGCCCTCCAAACCCAATCATCTGTTTTACCAACATTCTATGGCTGCATGACACAACTGTTATTAGTGCAGCTCATTACTAGCTCTACAGCATTCTCTTTTCGCGCTCTGGTATTACGAGAATATTTTACAGATTAAGTGTTCTAATTCCCTCAAAAACTAATAAGTAACCTTCGAGGAAATTCTTCGACGACAGACTTATCCCCCACTGCCCCGATTTCCTTATATAAACACCTGAGTTTGAAACCATCATTTCAGCGGAAGTTTAAATGTTTCAACATTAAAACTACCAGTACTATATATTGTCTGTCGAGTTTTGTTTCACCTACTTCCTACAGAGGCCAATACTTCATTTCACGGTTAAGGCAGTCCACAGACCTCTTTTTAAGAGACTCAATGTCGCAGAGGAAGAGGCTGGACATACAAAGGAGTATCACATTTAAGAAAACTTTGGAAGGCCGTTAGGCAGACAGTGTGAACTTTTGGCGTCAGCAGTGTGCATAAATACTAAAGTTGTGATGGTCTTTTATAATCCACCGAACGATGGTTCAATAGGTGCGGAATTCAGACTTCCTCCTCCCCCACTTGCTCCTCTTCAGATTCTACGGCTCGTAACATTTTCAGACAGGGGCGTTGATGGGCTTTTAGCGCGATGGCGCCAACCGAGGCGGCAAGGTCACTAGGAAAAGTTTGCGTACCCGAAGGTCGTCGCACAATTGGTCAATTTGTACATGTAGAATGCATGTGAGCAAAACAGGACTTCCCGTTGCTATATGCCATACCACCAGCACGTGACCGCGGAGTGCTGCCGGCGGCCGGCTGTGGCCTGCATGGAAGAATTCATTGACCACTCCGGCGACTTAAAGCCGTTCACTGAAGCTGGTGCATGTTGGGTGGGGTACAAGCAAAGGCCTTTTAAAACAGTAGTTCATACCTCCTTCTTCCAGAGTGTTTAGAGAAGGAGCGCAAACGAGGTGTTCATAGGGGTGCCTATGAATTGCTTCTGAGGTGACACTCGAGTGACTTTCTTTCGGGACCCGCATATATGCTAGCCTGTTGGGAGCAATGATTGGAAAAGGTACTGTTGGGGGGGCGCTTGTAGAGGCTAGATGGCCTAGCGTTTCCAGAGTGAATGGGGGTAGGAGACTAGACTATTGAGGACTGTGCACTCATGCGTGGCTACATATCGTTTCTACAGCTCTGAGCCACCCTTGTAGCTATTGCCAAAGTCAATATAAAGGTAGATTGTTAACCGGCTCCAGACATCTTTTCACAAGACGTGTCCAGAGTCGAAGTTGGCTGCCGAGATAGCTAAGGAAGCTATGCTGGGGTGGCCGAAGTGGACGCTGGACATCCTGGATTCATTTACCAGAGCAGATCTTGATAATTTGACAGAAACGTGCATCATGTGCCCACCGACATCATTTGGATAGGGTCCACGTGCAGGAAGTCTGGATTGATAATTTCCACCAATATTCTAACATCTACCCCATGTGTATTCGGCAAAAGCTATAATGCATTTCGAAACCATTGGACATGATCCATTGGTTTACCAATTGGAACACTTTTTAAGACAGACTTTAGCAAATAAAGAAAAAAATAGTCAGAAAACTCTGCAAGTCAGATGATCTCTCTCTCTCTCTCTCGTAAATTTCTTGACACATGATTAAAACCAAATTTATATTTCCTCGTTTGCTGGTTTGCTGTTTGGCTTATTTGGTAAGGGCGGATAATAATGTCAAGCGTCACTTACTTGGAGATATGTCTCGTATTCGCGGCACGCGGCGACCTAGTCTCTCCCCTTCGGGTCTACATAGGGCCTGAATAAGTATTATGGATAGGTTCGAATTCAGCACACGCACGGAAACAGGCCTATTGTACAGCCTTGTTTTTTTTGGAAAAGTACCGAGGCTCAGAGGTGAGGCTCGTGTAGGGACAACGCAGACGAAAATGTACCATGGACCGCAAAGATTGATGATTGAATCCTCCACTCAACGAGGCTGGAAACGTCCTTGTAGATTTTCCTATCTCAGTGGTGACTTCGTGGCAGAAAATGTATGTTTCGACCAATTTCACTGCCCTCACCGCTCAAGATTGGCCTCCTAGATAAGCCAGCGCACTTCGTAATAAAGCTTTAAATCCGTTAAATAGTGTTACCTTCACGAAGAGAGTAAATTTCCGAATTTTCAGTTGGAAACGATGAGCCATAGAGTGAGCAGAAGTAAACGAGATCGTTGGGACACGAACTTTATTTGCCTGACGTTTCGTATTCTTACTCGAACCAATCATCAGATCCAGGCTGTTACTATCGGGCGTTTCTTCGGCAATTTTGATTACAGGCCCGTATTCTGTTTTTTTTTGTGAATTCTGCACAATTTAAACCTATTTCTGCATCACTGAGTTAAACCTGCGAATGAAAGCATATAAAAGGTTACTAAGGACAGACCATGTGTTATTTTTATAATATTTTTGTCCATTTTGGCTTGCCTGAAGTTTCGTACTTTTTGTACATGCGTCTATATTTAATGCTAAAAATTGAACCGATTCCATGTCACTTCACTAAAATACATCCAGATGGAGGAACTGAAGTTTTGTGAAAAATTCGGAAACTTGGAATGCTGTTGTGATCGATGAGATTTTAAATGAATCACATGATTCTGTTATTAATCTACCACTATATCTGATAAATATTGACCATAGACTGGCAAGTCATTGCGATATATGTTTACTTTGGCTATTATGTGTAGTGTTAAAAGTGCTCGTTGCGTTTCTGTGGCTACGATATGTATCAAAAACGAGCTAATTGGGAAAGTTCCCCATCATATAAGCATTAGACAAGGATTATGAATTTAAACCACTATTGCTCAAGTTTGAATTTCGAGTACTTTAAAAAGTTCTCGGGACTGAGTTCCCCAACACCATTTCCCGCAGAAAGTACCTTTACCACATGTTAACCCCTTTTTGACTCTCCTTTAACCGAACTGACCCCTATCCTCTAGGCCGATGGCTGCATCGATCAGCAAGAACTTCCCCACAACCAAGGCTAGGGCCTATGCTTGGATTCCTCTGACTGAACTACTTTCGTGCTAAAGAATGAGCTTGGGAAACACCTATGTTTCCAATGGCCGGCCGCTGTTGCTTTTCATCTCCTCAGGTTCAGACTTTCTTCTCCTGTGATCACCGCAAATAAATCACGCTATCCTACTATGAAAATTTATTTGACGCTCAGGTACTCCACATGTCACCGGAAATCCGACCTAGAGTTTCTCAACTGATTACTCACTTCCAGCCCGCTACATGCTGTTTACGTCGATATGGCCTACACATTAGTGCCATATAAGTATTATTATCAGCACTAATTGTACCACTTGTTGATAAAAATGATATGAAAAATCAAGGAAAAGTAGGCAATTTGGAGGTCAACAATCATGGTTCCAAGTCCTCAAGTGGTATGTAGTCCGAAAGGCAACGTCGGCATGAATAATTTCGTGGAGGTCCACTATTGCCAGATCATAGTATCATCATAGGACCCTGTAGCAATTTATAAGAAAGACGCTTTGCCAGACCAAAAAATAAAGCATCCTGGTAATAGGTCATGACTGCAAGCGGGCTTATTCCACAGCAAGCATTAGCTGGGGGTAATTGTACCATCAGTCATCGTAGATTAGACGAGCAGGCAGTAGTTAGGCGTACAGAAAGCCCAGCTCCAGCTTCCGACCACGCTGAGTGGTCTTGAAGGTATAGGGTACAAGCCCCCTAGCTTGATTTTTGTTATGGTTTTACTACCCATGCGTTAGCTTTTACTGACTACACGTGATGTGCTTTGGTCGTTCACCCACGCGGTTAGAGCGTGTACTTGAATTACGTTAGCTAATAGGCTAACCAATCAAAGGGCAGCCGGACTGCTGGGTAAATGCTAGACTTTCAAGGTCACACCGACGCGTGGACGCGTGTTCTGGCCTGGGTTCGTCCACGAGGGTTCTGATTGGCTATTTTCACAGATTGGCAGATATTTGCATCAACTTCAACTTAAATACTCCTAGTAGCTGTGCTGGTCATAAACGTTCGAAATGCTCGCTGCTGCTGCAAATCCTACTGATAGGAAGTCTCTTCTGGCCCGATATTTGGAACTTCCGAACAAGGGCAATCAATTCCAGGTCACATACATCTGGATTGATGGGACTGGCGAAAACCTGCGATGCAAAACTATGACTTTGTCAGAGGAACCAGCGACGGTTGCCGGTACGTTCCATGCATATGTGCGAAGAACGCTGTCGTCCAGCTTAAAGAAGGAATTTTCTTCGAATGCTCAGTTTAGCGTTTGCCAAGAATTTCTGTTCTAGAAGGTACACGCATACCCTTATAGCGATTCGAGCTCGAATCAAGCGCTTTTAAGCCACAGAAACTGTTTAGTTGAGGCCTATCAGATGCATGTGAAAATATGAGTCACAGGCGGCAGTTGGAGATGAGACGCAATTGCTGAAACTAGTTTTCTTCACTTGACGTTTTGGATTCGCACTAGTTTTTTTCATCAGAGACGGCATCACGCAGGGATACTGTTTGCGCAAGTATTGTTGTATTTAAAGGATGCAATTGCCGTGCCACTATACTAGTTATAATTGCCATCTCCCGCATTGCAGTGGCATACTAACTGCAGAATATAGAATCTGCAACCTTTTATGCTGTTTCTGATAATGGATTCGAGTTGTAATAAAAGCAAGAACACTTCACGGCTAATCATCTTAACTCTAGACTGCTGAACTTAGGACAGGACACGTATTTCCTTTATGTAACTACCCGGTTTCAGACAACCTGCCAATTACGTGGTACAATTTAAATTTTACCACATAATAAAAGTCCTACCAGTTGGTGTATTTTATGTGTACATTTCTCCTCATCATTTACTCTTGCTTCACTGTTGGCGACTTTTCCTTTTTTTGCATGACACCAAGTTTGATTTAAGCACTGTAACCGACTTTAGACTATCCCATCTGGAACTTTGATGGCAGTAGTACTGGCCAAGCAGAAGGCTCGAACTCCGACGTGTACCTCTACCCAGCAACCCTCTTTAGAGATCCTTTCACCCGCGGAAACAACAAGCTCCTCCTCTGTGAGACCTACACCTATGACCAAAAGCCGCATTGTGAGCATTCTGTCCTCTTCGACTAACCTACATTATCGCTGTTCGAATTGCACTATTTTCATAATCATGCATTTGCGTCTTTCTCGGTAACTGTCGAAATTCCGAAATTGTTGTAGCTAGCAACAAGCGACACGCTTGTGTGGAAGTCATGAAGAAGGCCGCACATGAGCATCCCTGGTTCGGTATTGAGCAAGAGTACACTATTTTGGATATTGATCGCTACCCACTCCAGTGGCCCAAGAACGGCTTCCCCGCACCTCAGGGTCCCTACTACTGCTCCGTTGGTGCGGACCGTGCGTTCGGTCGTGATATTGTCCTGGCACACTATCAGGCTTGTCTGTATGCTGGAGTCAAGATAGCTGGGTCTAACGCTGAAGTTATGCCGTCTCAGGTGAGCTGCAGCCCCCGTTTCAGCAAACATTTGAAGTGATCACCTAAAGCGTGCTGTCAAAATGCATCAGTTCGGACAGTGAACAGTTGAATCTTTTTCTGTCACGTGCAGTGGGAATTCCAAGTTGGTCCCCTAGAGGGTGTCGACGCCGCTGACCATCTCTGGATGGCGCGTTACCTTCTGAATCGTGTTGCAGAGGACTTCAACGTTGTTATTACCTTCGATCCCAAGCCGATTACTGGCAACTGGAACGGTGCTGGTGCTCATACTAACTACTCAACCCTTTCGATGCGAACCAAGGGCACAGGTATAGAGTGAGTTCCAAACCGGATTTTCTGTCTTATTGCTTCCTCATTTAGCATCTACCCACTACGGTTAGGACCTAACATTTCTGTGATCAGAACTAGAGCTGTGTTATGTCAACTTCGGCCCCACTTAGTCCTTGATATTTTGTTTAGCGCCATCACAGCTGCGATAGAGAAACTGGCACTTGCCCATGACGAACACATCAAGGCCTATGATCCTCGCCAAGGCGCTGACAATATGAGGCGACTCACTGGTCATCACGAGACAAGCAGTATTAAAGATTTCTCCTCTGGTAAGTATCACGCCTTATCCATTCATTAAATTAAAATGCATTTTCTTCTCGTACCGACGTGGCATCTTTGTCTTTTCTCACCAAGGAGTCGCAAACCGTGGAGCCAGCATCCGAATCCCACGTCAAGTCAGCGATGACGGGTACGGTTACCTGGAGGACCGGAGACCCTCTGCCAACTGTGATCCTTACGCAGTAACAATGATGTTGGTAAAGACGACGATTTGCTAGCTCTGTGGACGTTACCCCATTTTGCTGACTTTATCATCCCCCGACCTCACCTGTCTCGCCATACCATGTCGTTCATCACTTTCGGTCACCTCAAAGCATTAGCACACGGAGAGATCCTTGTGAATAATCGTATTAGGTCCTTCTCACTGTCGTTGCCACTGTCCTATTCGTGCTAAGCTTGTAGTGGCTATAAGTGACTGGACTCCTACTAACATTGTGTCTTCAATTTAATTGTCTCTACTTTCATAACTATTCATTCCTGCGGTCAATAATTTGGCCGTGTCCTTCTCCATCTCACCATTTCCAGTGATCGTCATTGCCGGACGGCACTCAGATAACCATCTTTTCGATAATTTTATTTGACCGAAAATGCGATGACAAGTTCAAACACGTTTTAAACTGTTTTGAAAGTGCTTCACTTAATAATTTTTGTCCATCAATCACGAGTTCTTTGCCGATCCTGTGGGGTTCTGTGTAATTTTAAGATCCAAGTACTGCGGTCGTGGCGTGGAGAGAGGTGCGACCCGGACCATCTCGAACAGGTACTCTGTGCGTTCGCCTTCTTGTGGGTTTGTTAGCGCATCGCGAGGGAAAATCCTCTTGATGTTATGCGTCCCCATCGAAGCGGGAAGGGTTGACGTGCGGAATGTAATTATTTTCTTTATTGCTTCCTGCAGGATGGGGTGTACGCGCTTACATTTGTAGCTGTTGTGGCTGTGATAATACCGGACCTAGGCCGCCTCGATGATATCGCTGGTCGGGCATCCACACGCGACAACTTTCGGCGACGGTTGGAAGACTACCTCATGTCTCAAAGGAATGTGCTGAGCAAAGTTCTGCTTTGACCTCTTTGATGGCACTATAGTTAGTTAGCCGACACATGGCTGCGAATTGGACATCTCCAAGACCCAGTAAGCACTTTTTGAGAATCAAATAAGTTGTCGTAGTTGAACAGGATAGACGACAGATACAACGCCATGGCGAATGAAGGGCCAAATATTAAGGACTTGTGAACTAGAACTTAACCACTGATGCGGGCGATAGAAGGTCTTTATCATGATGGTGATCCCTGTTCGCAACAGAATCGAACGCTTCAGTGGTGGTAACCATAAAGATGACCGTCGTTCATTCGTGGCGATGGATGGCGGTGTGAAGACCTAGTCGGTGCATCAATGGTCAGCCTGACCCCAAGTTATTTGGATCTCGTCATAAAGTGATGCATACTGAATTATCACAAGGATGTCAATGAGAAAGACAGTTACAACAATGGTGGTGGGAGTTATGTCGCGGTAGTCCTCGCACTTTGTCTTTCTTCTTTAAGACTGGTAAAAGGATGGCCGAGCCCCTGCCGCCAGGAATGAATTGGTCTCAAGTTTAAGCAATCACTTCGTAGAGCCAGGGCGCCAATGTAAAGACGAAACCTGTGGATTTAGGTAGTACTGTCGTAGTCTGGGCGCCTTGTTGCACAGCCTATACATCTATATGTCACCAACGCTCGAGACCCATTTTAAGGGAGATGATCCCTTCAGCCAACGAGTTATTGCGGACATTGGTTGATTTCCGGAGTTGGCGATAGGAACCGCCGTTGCTGGACATAGCTTGAGTTGCCTATGCAGAAAAAAGTAAGGTCCGGTCGCCACAACCCCTTTCGAGGAGTCCGTGCACTCTGAAATACGTCATGGGCTGGGGACTTCAGTGATGACTATTTTCTACTGTTTTCTCCTACTTGGGATCACAGGGTGAGACCATGTGCCTATGTATCCGCTCTGTTGGGTTGTCGTGGTCTTCTGACATGACGTGTTCTTACGCGTGGTAATTTTAACGCGGATGAACTTACAGGCGTTTGCAAACAATACCATGGTCTGACATTTACATATTTCAAAAGACAATTTGGCGAGCATAAGTTAGCTTTCGATAAATTCTCATCAGGCCATTACATTTATATCACTGTTTCATTAAGTCAAATATGCGGGTAAGTAGAACAAATTGTACGGTTGTCAGGGTGGGGGGGGGGGGGGTGGGAAAAAACAAAATTGCGGTCCGTTTTCTGATTATGATCAGAGGAATGGTGGCCGCCGGGACAGGTAATTAGATGCGGGCGGCTAAATTAGTGGTTTTCGGACACGGTAATTGCGGTGCCCGTATGAAGTTCTTTTGAGCGCACAGAACCGGTTTGCGTAGTCTGATTGTCGCTGCTTCTGCCGTAGCCAACAGACGCTGTCCAAGGAATTTTGAATAGGTTGAGGGGACCTTGTAAATTACCCGGAAGGCCTCTTTGGCATTGACACATATTTGCCGTTAATGCACCCAGCCATGTAACCTGGCCTTAGCCAGCATGTAGTTGAGCTGCCTGATCCTACCATCATGTGTTTGCTGTGATGTTGGAGGCACGCACTGGTGACGGATGGTCGGTTATGGCTAGCAAATTTCAACGTTAATTCATAATTTTCGCAGCGAGAACAAATCCTAACGTGGCCACAATACGATGACTGTTTGAAAATGGTCGTTCCCACTTATTCCAATCTTCCGCAACGAAGTGTTTTGTTTAACTCTTACTGTTGCAGGTAGGTTTCTTTATCGCGCTGGCGGGCAGGTAATGTTGGTGCGTAAACGAAGACGGTGGGGATGTCGTTGAAGCGACCTTTCAGTCGTACGTAGGTCCGCGATCATTGACTAAGTACCACTCAAGCAGCATATTGTTCTTTTGCTGCGAAATGGAGATCGCTACGCCGTGTCTACCAGATGAAGTGTGGGCCCTGCATGAAAGGGGTAAGGGAGAGGTGGGTTTTGGGATCTTGATTTCCCGCGAGCCGGAGCCCCGGATTCGGACTTAAGGTGGGCATTCACATCCTACTGATGGATATTACGCGCCGTCAGACTTTAGTGACGTTAGCCCGTTCCACCATCGCTTGTTAAATAGGTTCGCATTGGTTCCGCATTTTAATGCCGCTCCGAGAGAAGTTTTTTGTTTCAATGTATGGTGTAGTAACCCAACGCCGTGTCCATGCTGAACCTCTGGCGTCAACGTGCACGTGCGCACTAGTGGCTGTCGGGCCCTCGACAATCCTGGCTGTCCACACCAGCCAATCATCTTCAAGGCTGACTCACCTAACTCTGCTGGAGGCCCAGTGACGAACGCACGGTCCCACGCACCGGGGGGACGTCGCAGACTCGGCGGCTGGACGTGCCTTCGTCTGTCCGACAACTTCCTCCAACCCCTGCGATACTTCTGTACTTCCCAACTGGCGTCCCACTTCTTATCTCCTTTTACGGAACCAGGCCAGAAGGTCGTAGCGGCCTGCTGCGATAATGGCCAGGCGGTCTAATAGGATACTTCTAGAGATTATTCCCAATGCATATCACTGTATTGCTTGTTATCCTTTCGCCTTTGGATCCAAACGTCAAGGCAAGGATGCCTTGTATGGCCGCCTAAACGGGACAGGGAAAATTGAACCGCCTACAATACATGTGACTTTGCGCTAAATTCTATGTAACTTAGGTTTAGAATTAAGGTGAGGGTTCGGTTTGGGGTGAAGTTTCGGGTTAGGTTTAAGTTTGAATTTAAGACCAGAGTGCGGTTAAGGATCACGATGAGGCTAAGCGTTAAGGTTATGATCGTGTTAATTGTAAGGTTTGGGTTTAGGGTAGAGCTGGGGTTAAGCTTATGGGTAGAGTTTAGTTTTACGTTAGCGTTAAGACGCGGTTATATTTACCCTTCCTGAAATTTACCACAAGGCCACCTTTTTTAAGCGCACGAGGCAGTTACCATTCCCGTGTAGGCTGCAGAACAAGGCATCCCTACCAACGACAGCGATATGGATATGAACCAGCAAGTGAGTTTAGGGTAGCAGTTATGAAGGGTACTAGATCGGCGAGAGAGGAATTTTATTAGCCTGTTATTCCGACTTTATCCTTGGACTTATGGTGAAAGAAGTGAGAGACCGCATCACAGTGGCCCAAAATTTCGGTGAGAGCTCTTGTAGGCCCAAAGAGTCTTCGCATACTATTCACTTTGAGGTTACACAGAAACCGGACTGAAATACCCACTATCACGTAAGGAAAAGTCTGAAGTCGCTTTCCATAGCTCTTACAGTTGTGGCGAAACAAAAAATTCGACGAAATTATGACAGTATTCTAGAAGCGGATGGCCGAGCACGCAGCAACAGCGCGGAGGAATGAGGGTCTGAAGTCGCAACTCTTCCGACGGGACCAGGCCCCACCTTTAAGCTCGACGGGGTCAAAATACTCGCAAAAGGTAACAACTGTGAGAGTCGCCAACTGCTCCAATTATGGTATTTTGGGCGCCAGTCTATAAACTAGCACAGTGCGTTTCACCCTCCATATTTTTGTGCTAAGATTTTCCCTGAACAGAATAGTCGGCCACACGGGAAATGGTGCGGACGAACGCCGCTCCAAGTGACAATATCAGCACGCAAAATTGCTGAATCATTATCACGCTACTGACCAACACGGCAATTACCGACTCGAATGTTTACGAGCATGCGATCATTGTGCCAAGTATAATCACTAGCAGTGAATGTGGAAGTTGCGACTTGTAGTAGGTTTATGGTGAAATATGGCAACTGCACCCTGTATATGCGGTGTCGCTTGTGTGTCCACTTCTCTTATCGAGTGAAAATTCCCAAAATTTCAGGAAGACATAGATGCTTCTTCCAGCTATCGAGTCTACATGTTCCTGTTGGCGGTAGTCCTGAAGTCATTGGAACTGTTTCCATTAAGCCACATATTCTCAAACAGATACATTAGGCTTTCCTATATTTGTGACTCATTATTTTAAGTATGAGTCGCGCCCAAGTCCGGAACTCTACTACTCCCCTAATATCAACGCAGCGCGATTCGAGCTCGATTTTCGCGGCCGGTCGTGCTCGTGTTTTGATTGGTTTCCTGTTGCTTTTCGTGAAGGTTACTAAGGCCCAAAAGGTGGCGTGCACTGTAATCGGTTTATCGATTGGACGAGCAATGGCCTGTACTCACGCAGCCGTTGGCGTTACCTCTTGCATTGGCACGCTGCGGTGCGGCCGCTATCGCCGACTGACGTGTTTCTTGTTTTGCCCTTTTTATACCTGCTTTTTCTGAATTTTTTTTTCAGCATGTTCAGAGGCATTTCAAATAGAACATTTAGACGTGGAGTACAGCAACACTACCGTGATACTTGAAGACGTATTAACGAAAACGTGAGAGAAGGGTACCCGTCGGACTCCTCATCTTCGTCTTCCTCCTCGGAAAGCTGATAATATGAAACGGTGTCCTCATCATCTTACGATGAAGCATCGTCATCCACGTCGTTTACGTTCGTATTATAACTTAACCCATTTCATTTAGTTTATCTAGGTGTCATGAAACGCTTCTTAGACTGCCAGTTTAGGTCGTCAGTTACAGCCTTTTCTATCATCAATCAAAGGTTACGATCCCTAAATACCTACATGCCGCGACAGTTTCCGCAGCGCGCTAGGTCAGTAAGTGATGTTGATATGCGGAAGGGTACCGAATTTCGTCAGTTCTTGTTATATAACAGTGTAATTGTACTCAATGTTGTTTTGCCCCGTAAGTATTGGAAGCACTTTCTCTTACTGGTTGTGGCAGTAAGATGTCTAGTCCGCCCAAGTTAGTGCAAACAGTGAGCGCCATACAGGGGTAATTTGTTAAAACTGTTTGTAAAAAGGTTTTCATTTTCATACGATAAGAGTGAAATGGTGTACAATGTTCATAGCATGGTTCACCTAGCGGATGATGTTGAACGACATGATCCACTTAACCGTTTTTCCTCATTTCCAGGACAGCTTAAGGGAATGCTTAGGAAGCCATCGCAGCCTCTACATCAAATTTTTCATAGATTAGGTAAAATGCAGGGGCAGCCGATGTCTGCAAGTCATTGGAGTGGGCCTTAAAAAGGCCGCAGGTAAACGACCCATATTCGCCAATGGGCGGCTTTTTTTACACTGTTTAAGTTTATTGATAAAAATAGGTTACTGATAGACATGACGCCCGCAGAGAGGTAAATCGCTATAGGCGATAATGTTCAAAATTGTCTCCGTTGCGGACTATGACCAAATATCCGCCGAACTTACCGACGCGCATTTCCGGCAGCGTATAGTAACTTATTAAGTTATCCTTAAACAACATGCATAGGTTTCTTACTTAGTTTAACAATGGGGCGACAACACGCATACCTTTGTGGGCCGTATTTTCAATGCCCTTTTCGGTGAGGAAGTTACAGTTTTCCTGATGGTTTTCGGAAGGAAGCCCGGGAACAGGGTGCTATTCGGCCCACCAATTTACCAGCTTCTCCTCGGTAAGACGTAGCTTGGTTTAGGTTAATCACTGATAACCTAGATGTCTTCCAGCGAAGGAATACGGAGAAGAAGTCCGAAAGGTAACAATTTGAGGAGGCCTTGAAGAATTCCTTCAAGAAGACCCACGACCGCCTTCAAAATGGGGTCAAAAGGCTAAGGGTAAGCACAACTCATTGCATCTATTTACTTTATTTATTAATGTACGCATATAATCCTGAAACAGTGCATGCATTAACGCAATAACATTCCATTTTTTAGATCAGGCGGGTGCTCCAGGACCATCGGGTCGATCACTACAATCGTAGTGATTGGTCTAACCTGTGTGTCTCCTGTGAGTTTGTGGGAGCTTGGACAGGCAAAAGTTTAGAAAGACAGAAAGGGAGAGGGATCGTACGGATGAGGTTGAAACGCAACAACCTAAATGTTTGAAAAGACTTCACACAGAGGGTTTCATAAGTGAGCATGATCTAGAGCGTTTCCGTCCCGCCGGCACGCATATACCTCGGCTATATGGCTTACCAAGAATTCGCGAAGACGCATACCCGTTCTTTCCATCCTAGATATGAGGAACTCGCCGTACCATGCGATAGCGAAATGGCTAGCGAAAAAACTTAAGCCCATACAGTATCAGCTAGCGCCACATAGCTAACGAGGTACATTTGAATTCGTTGACGGCGTGAACGACCTCGACCTGAATGGCATAGTGATGTCTTCACTGGATGTCTCGTATCTCTTTACGAACAGGCCGGTCACATAAACAGTGAACTACCCCTGTGATTTCATGGCCTTCGATCAGAAGGATAAAGGCATGCCAGTGAATGCACTCAAGGGATTGTTACTAAGATGTATCTTGAACGTGCAGCTCCTATTTGAAAGCAGCCTGTACAGACAGCTGGACGGAGTAGCTATTGGCTCACACCTTGGTCCGATTCTGGCGAATATATTCATGGGCAAGCTTGAAGCTTTACAGCTTCGTCGCCAGATAAACAGTCTTAAATATTATGGGCGCTACGTGGATGATATTTGTGCGATTATCTCCGAACAAATGAACAGATCAGCTTTAATGGATACCATTAATCAGGCGCACCCATCAATCCAACTTACGTTGGAACAAGAACAGTCTGAATCGCTCCCCTTTCTTGACGTGCTTCTGAGTAGGTCTGACTGGAGTATTCGGCGAAGCATCTATCGTAACAAGATGTGGCCGGGGTAATATACCCATTTTGGGAGTTTTTACCGCTAACAATTCAACGTAATTTAGTGTGCAGCTTGACACAAAGGACAAAACGGATCTGTTCGACCGCTAGCTTAAGGCTTTAGAAAGCATTTTTAAACAGAATGATAACCAGGTTGCATTACCGTTAAGAACCTGACCGAAAGGCCACCAAAAATTCCCGTGCTAATGGCGAGCAGAAAAATACTCTTCATCAGTGCCCCATTTCAAGGTGACGCAGTAAGGGAACTCGTAAGAAGGCGCCTAAGTCAAGCTGTATTAACAACCTTTCCAGCAGCTGACGCCCCGGTACTGTTCTCAACCACTCTCATCCTATACGAAGGGGGGCAAGCACAAACCTCTGTGTGCATCTATTCCTATACACGCTCCTGTGGGGCAGAATATATTGGTCGCACGAGCCGGTGTTTGTCGAAAAGGATAAGAGAAAACCTCCCCATATGGTTAGAAAAGGGTCAAATAAAGACAATAAACAACTCTATTCTGGCGCATATGCTAGGCACGAATCATCTTGTAGAGTCCAAAGAAGTCTTTGAGGTGATTTACAAGGTCCCCTCAAGCTATTCAAAATTCCTTGGACAGCCTCTGTTGGTTACAACAGAAGCGGCTGCAATCAGGCTTTGTAAACCGGTCCTGTGCGCCCAAAAGAACTTTATACAGGCGTTGCAATTACCGTAGCCGAAGGCCACCATTTCAGCCGCCCGCATCTAATTAACTGTCCCGGCGGCCGCCATCCCTCTGACGATGACCACAAGACGGACCGCAATTTTTTTATTTCTCCCTCCCGACCCTGACAACCGTACGATTCGTTTTACTTACCCGCAACTTTGAATTAGTTACACAGTGATATAAATGTAAAGGCCTGATGAGAATTTATCGAAAGCTAACTAATGCTCGCCAAATTGTCTTTTGAAGATCAATATTAGTATTACTTTCAAATGCTGGAATTTGACTGATAGTTTTCCCGGATGATAGGGGATCAGAAATGTCCCAGAGGTATTCAGCCTAGGGATTGCCACGCGCGAACATTTCTCAATCTGGCTAAGCAGATGCAAATATCCAGTTGGTTTGAGGCCGTACACCACTTTGCTTTAAGTAAAGAGATTGTTAGTTTTCTTCCGGTCAACTTTCCACCCCCTCCCCGCAGTTTCTGCTTCAGCTGTCGACGACAGTAAACGAAGCCGTTTTGTTGGAAGAGTTCATGTTGTTCCCCCAATCTTGGTGAAGTTGTATCGTTTCAGAAGATAACTGCCCAGTCGTTTTATCATTTTCATCGAATCGGTCCTGATGACGTTCGCATCCATTTCAAAAGACCCATATGGTGGTAATGTGTACTGTGTTGTCTGGGAACGACCTTCTCTGAAAAGCGAACACTTAACTTATTTGTAAACTTCCTTCACGGAGGGCATTTTCGTGAGTTGATATTTGGTTTCGTTCTGTAGATATTTGGTCAGCGGTCATTCTAACGTTTGACACCGTATATGACTTTTATAACCAGCACGTTAGGGTATGGGTGCGTCCGTGCAGTCGAGGGGTGGAAAATTGGTGTCTATATCGAGGAGCTTGTGTTTGACGCAGGTGTTCAAACTAAAAGTCTGTTGTTAGTGTATTTCGCTCCAACTTGCTAGTCGAGTAATCCTTCCTAGTTCTTATGATTTGTGTCCCTGAATGCCTAGAATCCTACGAGAAATATCAGTACGCTCGTCTTCAACACGGATGAGGGGAAGAACTGCAGATCCTCATAAAAATTATCCTACATTACGCTTCCGATTCGTTGTTCTTGGCGGTTGATTCCGTGTACATTGAAGGGCAATTTTTAATAACGGCAAATACGACTCAAGCATCTACCGGAGAGAGGGACTACAGAGCATGCGCGTAGATTGATACAGAAATGTTGCGGGTTTATTCTGACCTCATTCCACCAAGCATGACCTTCGTTACTGATGTCCTTTATGCAACCCAAAGAAAGCGTATCCTTCTCTAACCTCTTTTAGCGCTCCTTTTTCCGACAAAGGGTCTTTTGGAGTGTGGCGAAGTCTGCCTTTCAATTGGCAAGTTATCGCACCACGATAACTCCGCTACGTTCCTTTAGGTTAGCCGCCTGATAAAGGGGAGCGAACGTCTCTGATTGTCAAAAGGATCGAAGAAACTCTTGTGTGAACCTGGTGTGAACTTGGTGTCGTGTATAATGCTCCGATCGCGGTTTTAGCGTCCGTCACCAACGGTGCTCTGCGGCTGGTACAATCGCCAGCACCGTTGGTGCATATTTTTAAGCCTTTTTTCCATAAGAGAACGATCAGTGTTTCCATGAACCGAGTTACTCACGTCCTCATGCGCCTATCGAATTCCAGCACAACTCCGATTTTTGTGTTTAGTGAGAGAAAACAAAACTAGTCTGAGCATTTCATGGGACTTGACGTCACCCTGTTCACGAGACTTTGATAGTTTGGAGCCGAGCGTGTGTTCACGGTGGAGGTAGTGGTTGATCAGATGACTAGCACATGACTCGCGAAGCATCGGTTTCGGCACTCTCTTTCTTCTACCGTCGTGACTCCGCGGCAAGACTACATCAACGGGTAATTAAGTAGGGCACGGTGGCCGATCTGGCATAAAGTCCCCGTACCATTATGCCGCATCATGCTTGGTTCCCTTCCTACAAGCCAATTAGGGCTAAACACAAATTCACGGAAATGGAACACGCACCTGAAGATATAGTTTTCGGAGTGTGGCCGCCGTGAGGCAGACAGGTGTGAGGTAGGTGCCAGGTGAGGATAAACCAGTTTGCCGGCCCTGCAAAATGATGAGTCGGTAAAAGACTTACTTTAACACCGCACCGGAAATTTCATAGGCATTAGGTAGAGGTAGAAAGTAGACTGTCACCAGCGTAAACTCGGTGGTTTACCCTTCGTTATCGACAGTAGCTATTTTGATTACATACTGTATTTGTTGCGGTGTGGACCATTGTGCGGTCGGCACAACTGCTAAATAAAGTTAGTGGGACAAGACTTTGCCAGGGACGCTGATTGGGAATATAGCCATGTAGTCATAGCAGGATTGCCAATTTCATGTTCTTTTGCAGAGATGAGGCCGTGAAGTTTTTGGGTTTATCCTTTTTTCTACATCTAATAAAACAGCAAACGTGGCTTCTTTAGCAGTAGAGGAGCACTAAACGTGTAGACTTCGATAAGGATGGGTGGCTGCTCGAAATTTCCCCATTAAATTCACTGGACTACACCGATCGTCGTCAGTTCGACCGTCTTGAGTGACGAACTCTACGGCTATGACCACTGGGATTTGCGGGAAACGCCTAGGATTCTTGGGCTGCATCATGCTCTTCAGTGGAATTCTCAATGCTGTTCTTGTGGTCGTTTTTATACCTCTTGTCCACAAGCTTGCTTGGCTACACTCCCTAAACCGATTAGCTTAACCGAAGTTATACAGACATAGAAACAATATTTACGCTATATCAGAGTCGGTCCTGTAAGGAATGCTCAGGCGACCAGATCAAGAAACTTGATATTCAGTATCTACTGTCATTTTCAATTCAGGGTTGGCATAAGGTAGTTTAGACGAATATCGAGCCTGATTGCTACTGTCATACAGTCCACTCCTCTAGACCATATTCAGACGAAGTAACAGTTTTCTGCTAAGACTAGTGGTCTACCACAAATCTGTACACTTATGAAGACCCGAACTTCAATTTTGTTGGTGATCGCAACTGTTCTTGAGATGCTTCCTCCTACAATAACAGCTTTTTTGTGAAGTGACGCGCGACCTCTGATGGACGTCAGGTTTTCTTCAACCGCTTCACTGTACTGATGTAGACCCGGGTTACCCCTGTGGCGTAGTCATTGAACGACAGCTGCCTCAAACAGAAGAATTCTTTTCAGACTACCTCACAGAATCTGCCACATCACAGCAGGTATGCTTGTAAATATTGGAACTTTGGCAAAATAGCTCAAGTTGCTATTAGGTTAAAAGTGGTTCACCCTCGGCAACCCGAACTTCGGAAACTTGTGACGTCAGACCGTGCAATGCGGACAGCACAAACGCAAGGGAGACCGTTCGGGATATCGCGAACCTACAACATGCGGTGGGGTGCATCCATAAGGATAAATTTCGTCACGTCAAAGCGTACAAGCACAGTGCTTAGGTAATTAAAAAAGATTCATTTGACAGAATTCTGAAAAAACTCAGTCGCGCCGATTGAATTTGAACAACATGCAGAAGGCTTCAGTATAGCCAAGGCTCTTACCGTCTAAGTTACGAGGCTCCACCGGGAGCCACGAGCCAAAACTCCCTTCTGATAAGTGCAAATGATACTAACTGACGATTCTGAGCATTTAGAAGTGTGACTTGCACACATTTTACCCAATTAGGTATTTGTTTCCCCTGGTATGTTTGTCAAACTTGACAATCTATCCGATATTCTAAGCATCTAGGGGCTGAAGAGCTCTATTTTCGAGAGTTATGACGCAGTCTTCGGACGAAACAATACCATCCTGATTTTCGCCAGCAACCCCTACCCAAGTCTCAATTTTCAAATGCTGAACTGTTACCATCACTCCGGTTTTCGATTCCCATTCCAGAAATCTTTTCTGATGAGTCTATCAGTACTGTGACACGAAGAAAAAAACCTTGAACCACCCTTGGCAAAGTTTCCCAGAGGGTTTCTGTTGTCAGTAAAATGAGTTCACACACTCCCTATGATTACCAAAATGAATGCGAATTTCACTGAACATGTGGATTTTTTCATCAATTCCACCCGCCACTCCTTGTCAATACGCCAGGGTCTTCGTTAGAAGAAGCGACACGATGAAGAGGGGGTTCACAATTCCTTGTGTTTTATTGCCATTATCACTAAGGGAAAAGTGGATTCATAGTCTCAAGGTATTCGGCCTTGTACCTAGTTTGTTCGCGGATGATTTAGCCGTGTGTGTGCAAAGCTTTTCCAACACATATTAATCTGGGACATCCTTTGGTAATTGTCACTGATTAGTCTGTTTTCCCTACCCTGATGGAAGTTATCAATGGCATCATCCCGGATGCATTGCGATGCACCTCCTCGTCTTCAAAAATACCTGCACCGATGACCCATCTCCGCGATCTGACATGGCTGCAGGCCTCTGCTGTAGTTTAGCTGAAACTTTTTTCAATTGACATTAGCTGTATTACTCTAAAACCACCCTCAACATTGGCGGAAGATCGGTGACACAGTTATTTGTGATATGGGGAACATTTTTGATCTCTTCCTAACGAATCAGAGGCGATTATTTGGGAGATAGTCTACCAAAGCTAAGCGCTGTCCCACCTGGACTGATAGCCGGTAAATATTGGTCATTTGTAAACGCTAAGGCTTCTCGCTTCCCGCCGAGAACTTGCCCATTTGACCACAGTCGGTGTAGACTTACATTTCTTCGACTGTTAACGTATCCAGGGCTCGCAAATTGATCGTAGTTTTCGCTGTAGCTGCTGTCCGCATCCTATATGTCCGGTTATATCAGTAGATTCATTAAAATTGGTGTTTCTCTCTTCTGTATTCGAAGAAATCTCGGCATCGTTGAAATGGGAATCTCGCTTCCTCCAAAACGGTCTGCGGACTGTAACACTTCTGCCCTCCATGTCCATCATCTTCAATACGTATTTGCTCCAGCTGGCTCATTTGTCCTGTCGAATAGCACGCTGTTCAGCTTCTACGCTGGTTATTTTCCTAAAGACCGTTCTCGTGGTTGAATATACAGTTTTCTCATCCAACTGAGTAAACGGTGGAAGTCTTTTCATTTGGAATTACGTCCAGTCTTTATCCCCATCACACCCATCTGATATCCCTCCCATGATCAAATAGTTCAGCACTCCTGAGGGTTGCAAACATGGATGTATCTGCGTTGCTTTCGGGCTGTATCAAAAGCTAAAATCAAGCATCTGTAGGAAAAATCTCTTGCGATTGGAACTGCGACTCCATGGTCAACTATCATCTCATCAGAGGTAATACGGTACATTGAATTTTCTAAAAAAAGCAAGCCTTTTGAACAGAGGATAGAATGGAGGTCCCCGTTGTATTACTGTGTGGACTGACGCAAGCAAGATGCGCAACAGCTTCACTGGGACATACGTTGATATGTTTACGAACTTCGATGGAACTGCCGCGTTATGAAGATGACCGACGAATGTCTGCGCAAGGGGAGATGCCATCACGCCTGCACACTATAAGGACATCTCGAAGACTTCAGCCAGATGCGTTCAACGCATCGATGAAACTTGGACCATGCTTGCGAGGGATCAGCAGACCTGGTGACCAGCCACATAACCTATAACAGCGAGCTTGACATCCAATTCAATATAAAGGAAAGCAAGGCTAAGCGAGAAGCACAAGCGATCTGAGTGTCACTAGCCAACGTCCCAGCGCCAGCTCTCTGTTACTGTATCTTTACTGTCAATCCGCCTTCACAATTGACAGTTCGATACCGTTACAGACGATGTCCGCTGTGGGACCCACGGAAAAGCGGGCACAGGGAACTAGGTAGCTTTGCGCGGCACCTACTGCACTGTTTTCTCTCTTAGCCTCCTGGGTTCAGTTTAGATATAGATTCAAGAAGATCCGAAACAGGATCAGGTGCAGTGGCGGACAAAGCTAAACAGCCCACCAATGCATTCCACACACGCCTGGTCCGTGGACGATGGACCCGGATTTCACACAAACAAGAAGGGGGTGGCGCAGATTCCAACTGGTAAGGAGCCATTGCAGCTCAACTATCCGTCCTGAAAGGAAAACCACGTTATCCCATCAGTTGCCAGCCTTCCAAGCCTCGGGTTGTGGTGCTCCGTGATAAATTAAAACCTCATGAGATTGTTTATTGTGCGGAATATGAGTTGTGTGCCATGGAGAAGCAACCCCTCAGAGTCAATCGGTTTCACTTTTCCCTCTCTCAGACACCATTTCACTGTCTGAGCAGATCGGTCATCTGGTGAGGGGGTTCATTACAGGGAGCTGTCGTTGCATGAGCCTGCGCCTAACCCGGCCATGTACCTTCCCACGAGTGGCATTTGTGTTGAGTGCGCTACCTGAATAACACGCATCATGAACTAATCTGGCCCCATTTTCGTCCGGTGGAGCGCCCGCGTGGCCCGTTGTAGAGCATAAACCTTCGTACTTATCGCAATGTTGCCACGACTAACTCATGCTTGTACGATAAAATGCCATCCTCACTAAAGCAGCCCCTCCCACCTGCCTTTATTCGGTCAACGCATTTCAGTCGCGGTTCCTCCTTCACAGACCTTCACCCCAGCAGAGTGAGGACACCGCGAGGACACGAAAGGTGATGCCAGCAGCGTGGACACGGTAGCAAACGGTCTCCATTATGATGGCATACTCAAACCGCACAAGGGCCTGGTTGGGTATTCGCTAACTCCCAAGGCCACGTTCGGTTCTCTCTCTCTCTCTCTCTCTCTCTCTCTCTCTCTCTCTCTCTCTCTCTCTCTCTCTCTCTCTCTCTCTCTCTCTCTCTCTCTCTCTCTCTCTCTCTCTCTCTCTCTCTCTCTCTCTCTCTCTCTCTCTCTCTCTCTCTCTCTCTCTCTCTCTCTCTCTCTCTCTCTCTCTCTCTCTCTCCTATCATGGTAACACTTAACGGTTCGGTTAGTTAACATTCAAGTGTTTCAGCCGGTTAAAATAACGAGCTTTATCTGTACGTCTCCTAATATCAAGACTAAAATGCGAGTTGGAGACTTACCTGATGAGAGATCTTTTATAAGCTCTGCATCTGACAGCAACATACCTACGGTTGAAGCATTTGTTCCTAAGAAAGCAATTGATATGCTCGATGAACATGAACAGTTCCAAAATCCACCTAGGCACCAAATCCCTCCCCTCTCCCCATCCTCCGCCTCAGAGACCTGATCGGGACCGAGAGGTATTTTGGTTAACTGAATTACCAACCAAGATTAAAAAAAAAAAACAAGTAACAACATTATATGCCATCTTGCTAATAACCCTTAATATCAGCGAAAAAGCAAGTCCAACTGCCTGGCCTGCGCAGTCATTTACTGCATATGGGAGAGGTGCTCGATTTCTTCTCAAGCTGTGCAACAGTCTGTCCAGTGAAGTACGTATGCCCATTTTTCGCTACTATTTTCACTTAAAGTTCAACTGCTGCATGCAGCCAAACAGTTCAGTTGCCCGGAGGGCAATTATACTTTCTAAACGTACTATCCCTTAGGGACGTCGACCAATACACGCTCGTCTGTTCTAAAAACCAAATCTCGAGATTTGTCCAGAAATGGAGCGCCTAAAGGGGCTTAAGCGGGCTTCGGCCGTAAAAAAAGGTTGCATTTAGCGACTTCTAGTTGACATCTTTAATTTTTAATTTTAACCTTTTCTCATTTGTGCCCTAAAATGTTTAAGACAGTCTTATGTGGTGTTCCGTTGCACTAACATAACAGCAAACTGTCCGAAGTCGGACATGCCAATTGTGGGTAAACATGGAGGCGTAGTGGCTAACTTAATACTCAGTTTCCGTATTTTCCTTTTTTACTTCACAGTGTAGTTTGCATTTATTTCTGAAAGAAGCAGCCTCTGGAGCGCAGGATATCAGGGAAGGGCTTTCAGAGGGTTTGTACATGACTAATCAGTATCAGTATCAGTATATTTGAGGGAGATATAGGTGAGTCACATTTAAATTCCCTATTTGTACATGCGAGTTGTGGTATCAAAAAAATAGTATCTCGATATGTTGGCGAGGCCAACATAGTGGAACATAATTGAAAAAGAGCAGACAGTGAAAAAAACTCCCGAAACAGTGAAAAAATCTCCCTTTATTTTATAAAATGTCTGCTTCCTGTAAAGCTCTCGATTTTTCCGCAGTGTAAGCTGCACAAAATATCCCAATACTTATAGTATATATAAATATGAATTTTCTGTTGTCTTATGTTCCATCCCCTTACGTTAAGATATTTATATTACGCAAAATTGCATTGCCTGCTACTTCTGGAAAACTCTGGGCGATATAGATCGACTTTGTAACGATATCTTGTACGGCGGTGATTCAAAGTTCTAGGCATAGTACTTTATTATTATTATTACCCAGCCTTCAATTTTCGCGGCTGTTTTTTTTTACTAAAAGTGTTTCGCTTACAGCACATCAAGAGCTTTTATGCTCTTGACATTACTTTACTCAGATTCCCAATATGGATACTGCTGCCTGTTCTTTGCATTTCCGGTAAACACTGGGATAAACTGCGATGGAGGATTCTATGGGTAAGACACGAGAATAGGAACCCTTCGTAATACAGATAGCTATGCCTTGATTTCCGGGGGAGTAAGGGTAAGGGCCAAGATTAGTGTTACGGTTAAATTTATAGTTACAGCGGGGGTTACATTTAGGAGAATACTTAATGTTTGGTTAGAACTTTAAGTAGGCACCCGAGTGGGAATTTAGCGCAAGCCAATCTGCGGGTTTTCGATTTCCGTGTCCTACCTTTTCATTATCCATTCCGTGAGGTCATTTCTCTTTTATTTCTAGCACAACTTATAAATAATAATGCAGGTTTTTTTGCAGTACAGATGGTTTGAGTAGGTTCTTGGTGCAGATCAAGCTGTAGAAAAAATCGTATAAGTAAATAACAGTCCATTGTTTGTCGTTGGTAGTGCTGTCTAGTTCTCTCCACGCCCCGCACATACGGCGAGACTAGCGGCTAGGATTTCAGCAACTGGCCCAGTCCACCTCCTCTTCAAAATAAAAATAACGGAAGGCAGTCTGTTCGTAAAACTGCTTTACGACATGATTTTTGCAAGAAACCTACCCAAGCTATCTATACTGCAAAAATACTATTAATTATTTAGTTTACATAGGGGAAGATCTTCGCCCGTATCCCCCTCAATCGTCTGAACGGTCACCTAGAGCAGGGACTGCTCCCGGAATGCCAATTTGGATTCCGACAACACCGCGGAACCACTGACATGGTTTTCGCCACTCGCCAGCTTCAATAGAAGTGCCAGGAGATGCGAACCCACCTCTTCACTACCTTCGTGGATCTGGCGAAAGCCTTTGACACGGTGAATCGTGCCAGAGTGTGGAAAGTCATACAGAAATTCGGCTGTCCTGAGCGATTCACGCATATGGTGCGTCAGGTTCAGGACGGGATGACAGCGCACGTCACTGACAACGGGACGGTATCCGAAGCATTCGCAGTTACCAACGGAGTGAAGCAGGGCTGCTTACTGGCCCCCACCCTGTTCAGTCTCATGCTCTCTGCTATGCTGCTGGACGCCTTCCATTATGAGCGCGCTGGGATCCGCATCGCTTACGGAACTGACGGACACCTTCTCAACAATTGGCGCATGCAGGCTTCAACGCATGTGTTTACGACTACAGTCCATGACTTTCTCTTCGCGGACGACTGTGCCCTGAGCAACGTGACGGAGGAGGACATGTAAAGGAGCATGGACCTCTTCACCTCAGGCTACGCCGATTTTGGATTAACAATCAGTACAGCCAAAACAGTTGAAATGCCCCAGCCGTCACCCAGCGCGGAATACAATGCTCTCCGAATCAATATCAACGGCGATTTACTAAAAAATGTGGAAACCTTCGCTTGTCTGGTAAGCACGCTGTCACGCAACACGAGAATCGATGACGAGGTTGCCCAACGGATTTTTAAAGCCAGTCAGGCCTTCGGCCGACTGCAAGCCTCCGTGTGGAATCGCCACGGTATTCACCTGAACACAAAACTGAAGATGTACAAGGCCGTCGTCTTGGCGACACTCCTTTACGGAGCGGATACCTGGACTGTCTACTCGAACCAAGCCAGGAAGCTGAATCACTTCCATCTCAGCTGCATTCGCAGAATAATAAGGCTGAGATGGCAAGAAAGGATCCCGGACATGGAAGTCCTGGAGCGGACCGGAATCCTCAGCATCCACGCCATGCTGAGGCAAGTGCAACTGCGTTGGAGCGGCCACCTGGTAAGAATGGACGACGATCGACTACCCAAACGACTTTTCTACGGAGATTTCGCTACGGGTGCTCACCGACAGGGAGGTAAAAAACGACGCTACAAGGACACTTTGAAGAAATCTCTGAAGCCACTGCAAATCAACCCGGTGACCTGGGAGGATCTCGCCCAGGAAAGACCTGCATGGAGAATATTCGTGAAGACTGGCGCAGAAATCCATGAGGCCAACCCGATCACCGATGCTAAGGCCAAAAGGGCGGCTCGCAAGTCATAAGCATGTGGATCAAAACGTCCAATACCCCAGGCCCCGCCAACGTGCCAACGTGCCCACGCTGTCAACGCACATTCCGCGCGCGAATCGGCCTGGTCAGAAATCTTCAAACTCGATGCAACAACAATCCCTCAGCATCAAATTCCACCACACCTGCCTCAGACCCCACGACGATGACAACCCCAACCACTGATAGCCACTTCATCGATGCCTGGTCGCCCCCGATCACCAACGCCATCCTTCCTACCCCACCCCTTGCGCCAATCACGGCGACGAACACAACTTACCCAACTCCCGCGACATCAGTGGTCACCTCCAACTCTTAACCACCGGCTACCACCACCACCATTACCGCCACCTGCACCGCCGCCCCCATAACCAGCAATGGGGACTCGGTACTAACCTGTCTTCTTTACAATCGGACATTCACCTCACATTTCGGCCTGGTGGATAACTTGCGAATCCATCGCACAGACACTGGCGAGCTAGTGTTCGGAGTACCCAAAAACAACAGAGACTGCCATCTCCAATGCCCTTACTGCCCCCGCACATCCACTCCCCGCATCCGCGAAAGTGGAATCCACCGCGATGCCAACACATCTAAAACATCTCACGCAGCCATCAACATTTACCATAGTCACCCCATGAGCGCGACTTCCAGTACCAGGAGCACAGCCCCACAGACTCAGCATCGCCTGACCTATCCTGTCCTAATTGCCATTGCACATGTTCATCACGCATCGGCCTGGTCGGTCACTTGCGAATCCATCACACATAGACCGGTAAACCAGTGCCAGGAACACCAACATATACCCGCCGCTCCCACCTCAACTGTTCACACTGCCCACAAACATTCACACAACGCATTGGCCTACTTGGCCACATGTGTCCCCATGGAAACCTGTGGTGGAACACCACCGGCTGTGCCCTAACACTACGTCTCTCCTCATCAGCCTATACAACTTATGATCAATCGCAACAACACGAAGAACATGCTCTCAGTCAGCATAACTCATTGAAATGCAAGCATGATCATCGGCTCCTTCTCCATGTGGCTCCTCTGATGCATGTGTGATCTGAGCTTGAGAATACCATGGGGCGATCAGCGCCATGGGTTGGAAGGTTGTGAACTGGCAATTACACTCAGACCTCGCAGTCAGTCCAATTTGCGTTGCATGGAGTGGGTGAATGAGAGTCAGACTGCGATGGCTCCTTCTCAATGTGACCTCTCACACATGTGCTTGTTTTTTTGGCCAGGGCATTTACGTAGTGCGCGTAGACGAGGTCACCAGCAGCTGCGCCCACTTCCGCACCAGACAAATAACTGGCTCGGACGGTGGTCTGATTTTGGGGGCTAGACGGTTGCCAACTGACGGGATAACGCGGATCTCGTGGTCAGTCACTCGTGTTTTATGCATGGAGTGGCTGACTGGCGGACTGAGAGTCAGACTGCAATGGCTCCTTCTTAATGTGGTCTTTATGACCCTCCCATTCGGTGGGATCTGAGTCAGTTGTGGTGGCACGCTCAGGGACGGCTTCGGCTGCGTCAGCAACCTGTACCCTTTCCCGTCTCCGGTCCTCTTGACTCTGTCATGCGACGGGGTCCAAGTGGGGGAGCAGGAGAGGGTGCGGCACCTGCAGCGCAAGTCACTTAAAACTAATCCACACGCAAGTCACCGTCCCTGCACCACCTTTCTGTGGAGCATCCGCTAGGTCATCGTCGGACTACGACGGTCGAACTTTCATGTGTGTGTTCACCCCCTAAACGGGCCGCGGGATAAATGTGCTGGACTAACATGATGGCCAAATCAGTGTGTGGCGGGCATTGTTATTATTATTCTGGGATGTGGTCCCATAACAAATACCGAATATGGGGGGTGCACGTGACCGAAAAGGGCATGCCGCACCTCACTCTCTCACTACGTGAGAGATGATTCATATGCACCCGACCCCGCCTGCACCACCCTTCTGTAGAGCATACCGTGGACATCGTCGGACTACCGCGGTCGAATTGACGTGCATATGTAGCTGCAAAAGATGTATACTAAGTTCTTTATCATATGGGCTGATTTTCTATATCAGTGAGAGGATCTTTAAGCAGACTGCCACAAGAGTTCGTTATTTATCTCCTCTCTTTGCATGAAATCAGGTCTGAAGTGAACAGATGCTGGCCAGATTATATTATGAAAAACTTGCTCGTTTCCTTCTCATAAAGTTCTACGAGGTTATTTTCTGAAATTATACGATTTACTCTACGACTCCGCTGAAATTCTGACCTCCTCACAGAAACCCAATGTAGCTGCAGAGAGGGTTTTGTGGCGGGCGAAAAAACACAAAAAGTGCTGATAGGTGTTTAGGCGGAGGCCTTAGGCGATGACTTGAGGCCAAATAGGGACACTACATTTTTCGACTGAACACGGTAAGTCCTGTCCTGACAACTTTTCTGAACCTCGTTCTCTGATTTTTGAAAGCGAGACTTCTTTGATCCCATCCCCATAGAATTTGGATATAAATATAATTACTTATCTGTCTGAAGGTCCGTATCCCCAACCTCACAATCTAGGACTTGTCCCTACAAATTATCAACACAATGATTACCCGCCCACGCCATACTTTAAAAAAATCCATCATTAAGAGGAAGGTTCTGGGTTTACGAGTTTGCCTTAGATAGCCATCGTCAACAGCAATGTCAGCTTTCCTGTGCGCAGTTGGTAGACGCTGCAATTATTGGGATTAATGATAAAGTTTTCGAGAATAAAGCATTTAAAAAAAATCCTCTATGCATTTCCTTTGATAAATGGCCACTCGCTTCATACAATCCACAAAAAGGACCTTTCGAAACTATCTCACATTTTATGAACTGCTCGTCTTAGAAACAAAGGCTGCGTGTATGTTAACCAAACAGAGGACTACATGAGAAAAACGAAGTCGGCCAGAGCACCGGGACAATTTGTTTATTGTTGTGAGCTTTCAAACTCCTGCAGGAGTTCATCATCATAGACAACATCAGCAACGAAAAAGGCGCCACTTATAGGGATTACAAGCCAATCAATGATCACTGAGGCAAGTCTGGAGGTGACTGCGCAGGGCTCTTTACGCCGGCGGCAAATCGATGCATCAGCTGATTGAGTTCCTATCCATGGACCAGGATCCAATCAATTCTCGGCTTGTCTTGTTTCCGGTGTTGGCGATTATCTTGACTGCTGAGAAGTAAAACTCGTAACCCATTTCGTAGGTGTGGGCAGCAACTTGCGATACTTAGTCGCCCCGTCGTATCGACAACTTATTTTCACGTATGCACGATCCCAGCATACGTTCAGTTTGGCATATGTAGTTCAAATGACAGTTTCGGTATGGGGTGAGATAAGCTACTCCAAACTGCCCTTTGTGGTTTAGTCGGTATTTGATTTTTCATCACTCTACTGCTCATAGTAGCTTTGAGCTGGTGTGCAGTTCCGAAACCTAGTTCCACAGCATTGCACCCAGTCACTTCTGAGACGTCCTTGCTATAGGGCAGTGTGCCATATCCCTTATTGAGTTTCTTATTGGGTCCCGCAAGGCCGAACGCGTAGGCATCGGCTTATAAACGCCTTCTGTTAGCTATTCCGCATAAATTAGTCGCGGACAGACTTCGTCTCTTCTCGTGCAATCGTCTGGGATTTGAACCATTGCATTCATTCGTAAACAGAGGACTGTTTGGTAAGAAAAAAGGAACCCGTGGATGAGGAGGTTTTGAATGCTAGTTGGGCACTGTTTATTCAGTCCACGATAAATGGGCATTGAAGCGATATTCAATAGACCTTAGGCATGTTTTGTATCTGGCTACTAGGCAGTTACTGGCCAGCAGCGGCAGCCATCGTAGGGTGAAGACGACTGCGGTCTGCCACTCCGACTGCCTCATAAAACACAACAGTATAATGACGCCATCACGGCTCGGTGAACAAGAAGTGAAATTAAATAACTCCCCGATCCCTAACTTGAGCGCTGGGCCTTCATTCAAAAGACAAATGGATTACTAGGAAACTCGACTGGAGCCAGCTCTTTGAACTTCCATCCAATGGAAACTGATCTTATTGGCAAGATTCTAACCTAGGATGCGGTGTAACTGAGAATTGCATTCGTATGCCTTCGCGGTGCTGTTTTCCATGTCGATATTCTTTTGGTATCCATCCAAAGGTTAGATGTTGATGAGAGTGAGAGTGAGGATAGCCAAGATTAAGTAGTCAGCGGTTGGGTGTTTCGCCTTTCGATTTTTTTATTGTGGAGAATTTTATTGTCATGACGGGAAGTGTGCTGGATCTAAGAAGTGAGTACTTAGCCACAAAGCAGTGGGAAATCGTTGAGCGAATGGTGAAATGCTCGTCAAAATCGCTGCACTGAGCCTTTGTTTGCTACAAATACCTCAAAGTAGGCCGGTGTTGACCATAAGCAAAAGCAAGTTGACTGCATGTCTGTCAATCATTCGGTGCCAACTCAATGCTAGACTTTTGTGCTATGCGGTAGGCATATTTTGCTCAGTTTATGAACCCGAGAGACTCGGCCCCTCAGCTATCCCGTTGAAGAAGGTCTGACTGTGGTTTTGATTGTAGCCCACACCTCCCCGAGGCAGATGACTCAGAAAAGCACTTGACAAATCGGCCTTCCAGTGGAAAACTACAAGCGCTTTTCACCCTTGGCGACGAACCGCTTGCATAACCCTCTGACTCATATCTAGGGAGTAGAGATCATGCGCGCATACCGAAGCAACACTGTTTTTGTGACGATCTTCAAAAGACCGTTCAGTCACAGTGTGTATCAGCGATTATGACATAAGCCCTCTTTATAGCATTGCAAGCCTTCGTAGTCGTCCTTCTCAGCTCAATTTTCAGCAGGGCTGCGAATGTATTAACCACCGCTTCCCCATTGGCCCAATACGCGAATTAGGGTTAAATTTAGGGTTAGTTTTAAGTTTAGGGTGAAGATGGAGTCAGAATTAAGATTAAGTTTAGCGTTACGGTTAAGTCCAGGGTTAGAATGCGAGAATAAATACGCTTCCTGGCATTTATCACAAAGCCACCTCTATGACAGGGGAGCATGGCCATTGTCGTGTCCCCCCAGGGGACATATAAGCGATTCTCGCCCGAAGTCCTTTGGCGGTCAGCAAGTTTCTGTTACCTTGGATCGAAGTTTTAGCCAACGGGTGAGTATTGGGGAAAAGCCAACTAGTAGATCAACTAGACAGGCATGACCCTCTTCTGATTTCGGTAACACCTCTGGATTCCGAGAATTCAGTCGGTAATTCAAACTATGAGTAGACCTGGACTCTATGCGGAAAACCGTTTTTCGCAAGAAATGTGAGACATGTCCCCGTGTTCACGTTTTGGAAGTAATCGATCGGTGGTACTTACGTTTAGCTAATCTAATCCGCCTCTCCGACCCTATCTCTAGAGAGTATTTTTTGACGCAGTCGAGAACCCAACCCTTCAAAGCAGCCTTCCTTACCCAAAACCTGGAATGGTTCGTTCAGTTCGTGCGCTGTCTTGTAAGTTAGATCATTCAGGATGAATTCTCTGCCCAACCTGACTGGCAACACCGTCAATGGGGACCAACTGAAGACGTAGGTGGCCGTGATGAAAGCTGGCACGGCGTCCACTTCTGGTCCTGTTGTCCCTCGGTCTGCGGGACTGACGAATCATCGAATTTACCCCTACTTGAAAGTTTGTCGCCGAAAAAAATATAATTGAGTGCGAGCATTCGGGATGCAGTCATCCCAGAACCTAGAGGCGGTTCATAATGGGTGTCCTATGAAGTACTAGTAAGGGATTCTACACCTTGTGATTACTGTTAAAGGGACTTGAGGTTTAAAAATGCTCTTGACATGCGGATCTTCCGAGGAGTTAACTGAAACACATAATATATTTGACAATCGTTCTAGACCGCATTTACAAGTAAAAGCCACCTATTTATACAAATATATAGGTATGGTTATATTTATTTGGTTATGTTACATAGTTATTTTAATATACTTTAAGGGCTTATAACTGAATAAAATAGGTATGGCAGTTCAATACCCTATTTCCTTATAGGATAATTCACGGCGGCTGGAAAAACTCAATTATAATCAAACTTAAGCGTGTGATTTTCTTAGTTTAGACACACCCACCTTTCGTGCCGCCAGTTATTCGTCATGACCTACAGACCCATTTGTTATTTTTCCTATACTGAATGTGCAGTCGGTGAGACGGTGGACACTGCACTTACTAGCATGACTGGAATTTCCTTTGAATACATTTTGTTTGTCATTCAGTAACACGGAGTCAGTAGAATTCATGCTTTTCGACGCCGATAAGCAATCACACAGTGTGAGAGAGAGAGAGCGAGAGAGAGAGAGATAGAGATAGATAGATAGATAGAGAGAGAGAGAGGGAGAGAGAGAGAGAGAGAGAGAGAGAGAGAGAGACGATAATAAACAAAGGAATGTGTGTTTTGCACAATTCGCGACACTAATATCTCCCAAAACGGGATAGCAGGGAGAGCGAATAGTTTGGATAACCTTAACCTAATTATTGTAAGTTTACGCACCTACCACCTCTTCCGAATAGCTCGAGGGATTTATGTAAGCAGGATAAGTCATGATTATGCAGAGCATCTATATGATTCGCTCTAACGTACCTGTCCCTTGCTAGGAGAGATTTTTCCTTACTTTGCGACGCACTTAAAATGCATCTTAATCGTTTATTTCTGCGAGTTTCTCAACACAATCACGTTAGCTCTCTAAATGCAATAAGTAACAAGTTTCCATACATGTTGTCGAACAACCAAATTATAACTTTAAAATTCACATGAGACTCAAGTTTGCTTCAATCAAAATCGCCATTTGGAGAAACGTGGGGGGGGGGGGGTGGGGGAAAGACGAGTCGCATAAATGACAAGCAAACGTAAAAGATACTCACTGAAAATGTAAACTGGGAAAGCATATGGTCTGAGGGTCAACAAATGTTGTAAGTTTTCACAATTTAGAACCCCATCACTGGCTTGCTGAAGACGAGGTCATCCGCAGGAGAAAACCTTAACACCTCCCAGCGCCTCCGTCACTACGACCGTCTGTCGGACAGGGTCTACAGCCACGGTCATTGGATGCCACAGTCTACCAGAGGCCTTGTTTGCAATGGAACTCAGAGGACTGAGACAGACGTCACCACTGTGCTGATAGCTCTTACCGGTAGAAAGGTAACTCGCCTGTATGCGGTGATTGGCGTGGTCAGCCACAAGGAGTTGACCTGTCCAGGGCAGCCAGGAAACACCGTAGGGATGCACCAACTGGAAGGTTAACACCGAAATAAAGCATCAAATGCTAGTCTCCGTTGTGCTTTCCTGTTACCCCAGTCGATGAGCCATGGGGTTTTATTAACAGAAGCCAAATAATAATACCTTTGAAGGGAAACTAGGCACTGAGAAGAAGTAGATGCGATCGCTGGGACAATAACTTTATTTGCCTGACGTTTCGGATTCCAACCCCAACCCATCTTCAGAGGCGGTATCAGATACGGATCTGTGGCTGGGTTCCGTCGACTGAGCCGCGATCTGGAGGTTCGCGTCACTCCTCCACACTACTGCAGCATGCTCGGCCATTCGCGTTCAGAGTATTCTCCCAGTTTCTCTGACCGCGCAACCGCGCCCTTTAAGTACTGCGCACATTGTACCCCCTATTACCATCTTCTTAAACTATCTCTCTGGCTTCGAGAGAGAATCCGAAACCTCGGGCTATTAAAGCCCTTGTTCCAATGTTCGTATAAACGCACAATTATGAAGTACTTGAGTAGTCACACAGACGTGAGTGTTCACTACCTCCTGAATTGGTTTGCTTCCAGAGATCACGGCATTCTGAAAACAGTTAATATAATGTACTCCCCAGTAGTGGGGGGTATGTCTCAGCCCGGCCTGTTATCTCCTCAGGTTTCGCTCCATCCCTCCAGTGTGACTTCATAATATTCGCTGGCATGTGTCGCCTTGTCACTTACCCATCATGCTGCCTCTGACACAATTCCGAATGTGTAATAAGAAGGAAATTAAATGGAAGAAATTGAATTCGCATGTTAATAGCCATATTTTTCATGTTGTTTTTTTTTCGAAATCTTTGTCATTTTAATTTAAGAGTGATAATTGGACGGCAACTTTCCCGGAAAATTCTCAATGAAACATTTCTTGTCCTATTTGATTTACAGGCATTTGTCTTCGTCATCTTACAAATGGTCGCTTTAGTAGAAGTTGCAGTAGTTTTCTATGTGGTTAGCACTCTACAACAAACTTCTGTTCTTGAACACTTGGCTGAAAACTCAGCTGGCAATTGTAAACATCTCAAGCATGCTCTGCTTCTTTATCCTGAAAACAAAAATAATAAGACAGGCTGATTCGTAAAATGTTCGTGTAATGTCCAACCTTTTAATAGTTATTCATTCCTATGCTCTTTAAAAGGACATATTACTTGCATCAAACGCATATTCTTAAAAATGGTCTCGTTTGGCGCTTTTTCCTACCACTCCCATTGCTTTTATAGTTTCTTTGATCAGTGTGTTTTTAGCCTTTTGTACTGCATCAAATTAATGATGCCACCTAGCAACATTTTGTTTTATTTGATCAACAATTTTCAGGCATGAAGGAATATTTATGAAGTAGCCTCAAAATGGCTGACCATTTCTCTACCATGTTAACTTCCATGTAATTGGGTACCTTATTTTCAGGCAATACGTCATTTTGAAACCTATCGCATATTGCATTACCTTATTAGGTAACGTCTATATAGTTCTATAAGCAATCTACATTGCATCGCTATTAATAGAACGTGAACTAAATTTAAGTAAAGTGGTTGGCATACAAATAGAACAGGCGCTACTTTTCATCTGTGATATAGAAATTGGTAGTAAAAGTCGAGATAGTGCAGGAATAAGGAAAAAGTACCAAATGCTACTGGAATTTATCTTAAATGAATATAAGACATGGACGTCACCTATGAAATACCATATAAAGATATCTTTTAAGTTAAAAAAAAGTATCCATTAATGGTTTTATTTGACCAAAAACACCCATCGCATGTCTTTTTCGGGAAGGTCTGTCTTCTTCGGCGCTGAAGTTTAGTGCTTGGGTAAGATTTTAACCGCGACCAAAACATTACCTTAGAGAAAAATGTGGCAGCATTGAATAGAACTTAGCAGGAAAGCGGACAAAATTGATTTTTCCTAGTCTATCACATTTCAAGCAATGTAGAAAGGAGACAATTCAATACATACTTTTCCGCGTCATACGGAAAAAAATTACTCAATATAAAGCAATTGGCTGGCTGTCGTACAGCACATTCTAATCATTCTGAGAACTAGCGAAGACGGCATTTCAAACTTTGTTTTGGGTTTTCTCTTTCATTTGTTCATTTACTAGCGTAAGGATTCAGAATGTACTCCTGATAATTAGATTTATCCTTCCGATACAAATTTGCCTGGTTTCGAAATTCCCTCGATTCTCATAAAAGACCAATTTTTAAATGACCTGATGCTAAATTGGGTTCTTTTTGCTAATATTTTGACTGAAAGTTTCTACTTTATAAGTAGGTTTTTTTTTCGAGGCGTTAGAGTTATTTTGCAAGTTAGTATGTTATCTTTATAAATGTAGATATGCTTCATAAATCGCATCACTTGCATTTTTTTCCATCACAATAGGTAGCTTAGTACTTTCGGGTCCTATGCAAGCGCTTTTATCGTGCGTGATCTCCGAAGATAAGCGAGTTGTAGACTCGGCTCTTCTGTCCGACAAGCAATGCGAAGAAATTGCTGGCCCCTGACAAGTCTTCTAACAGACCGTTTCTCGACTTATACACTGACAAACTGTTTTTATTAAAAGTACATACTTATTCGTCATGATTTTGATTTCTCGTTTCTTGACTTCTGCATTGACAGACCGATTTTATAAACAAGAATTCCTTATTCGTTTTGATTTCGATTACTTTTTCGTCGTGATTTCGATTTCGAAGGAATTGTTTACTGTTTTCGACTTTAGTTATCATATATTACACCCGCCTAAACATATAATAACGGCAAACACCTGATAAAATTACTCAGAAATCGTCCACTATTTGGTAGTTTCAATGAGATGTAATATGTTCGCTACAATACTAAATGGGTCAACATTCATCCTTTTTAGCGTGTAATGTTGTATTGTAAACTGCTTTACTGCTAATAATGACAGAAACCTAGTTAGAAGATTCCTTTAGTCCCAGCGAGGCATACACGGCCTTTATGTTATGTTTACTACCTCTTCAACTTATTTGATTAGTAAAGGAGATGACATTCTGGCTGGAAGTTAACCTTAATGCATATCCACATGTGACAGTTTGAATCTCATTACTGACAAGGGTTATCCTGTGCCCTGCAGAAAAGTGGGCGCAGCGAATGGGACTTTCGCACGAGTTATTTTACAGTGATAGTAGAACTACGCTGCATCGATCACTCTCTCTCTCTCTCTCTCTCTCTCTCTCTCTCTCTCTCTCTCTCTCTCTCTCTCTCTCTCTCTCTCTCTCTCTCTCTCTCTCTCTCTCTCTCTCTCTCTCTCTCTCTCTCTCTCTCTCTCTCTCTCTCGCTTCCCTCACTCACTAGGGTCCGGTATCAAGACAAAGTCAAGAGGACAGGAGGCAGGCTCTGGGCTCAGCCACTAACAAAACTAAACAGCTCGTCAACACGTGCTAAGCACGCCGCACACAAAGAATCAGGTATTCATACCGCAAAAGAGGAGGTGACTCGGATCCTAACCGCGTGACAGTGCTGCACTAGTAAGGAGCCATTTCAGTTTAACTTTCCCTCCTGATAAGAGGACCGAGTTAGCCAGTCAGATGGCAGCCTTTCAGGTTACGGCCTTCAGCGCACCGTAATATATTCGAGCACATCAGTTTGTTTAAAGAAAGCAATATGCGTTGAAAGTTGACCTCACTATTTCTTCCCTCGCCCAGTCATCAGTCCACTGTCAGAGTCGGTCAGTTGACTGGGCGCAACGGATAAAAGAGTTTTAGAGCCCGTCTGCGCGTGCCACACGACCTGGCCTCCACAGAAAACACAGCTGGTTTTCACACAAAGGGGGGCGCTGGCTCGAATTGCATATGCGTGCGAGTACCGTATAGGCACAATAAAAATGAGTTATTGGGCCTCAATTCAGTCCACCAGTCGGCAGCTCCACAGAAACACGTATTGGACCGACTGTGGGATCTGAGTTAAAGTGTCAGTTCGAACCTTTCCAATGCACCAATTTTAACTCGTGATAGATTCCAACGTATCCAATTTATTATGGAGAGAAATGTGCTGAAGGGCCGTTGGGCGGGATCCCCCGAGTCAACCTCCTCCTTGTTTTCTTTCTCCTCCATCTTCCAGACAACAGTCGATTGTTCGAGTCGGCTTACCAGTTTATGCTGAGGTCGGGCGCACTGGCTGACAAAGTAAAGCAGTCCGTCTAGGCTTGCCACACATAACCTGATTTCCATACAGCACACTAGGGCTGGGCTGTTCGGATCTCATGTGCGTTAGTGCCATAGAGCCCATATGGTAAAAACGCTGAGGAGCACGCTTCCCGCTTACTTAAGAGATGCCGAATTCGTGTTGGGTGACGTGGGATATGTTTGCGTGTAGTTTGTGTGCTGGTGAAGAGATTTGTTTTGATGTGGTTTGACCGGTGGTATTTAACTGCAGGTTTTAACGGATGCGCGAGTTGGCCAATTCGGGAACTGTGCGTGTAGTTGAGGTGATAGCGATGTTGTATGCTGATGCTCCTAGCATTGGTTCGCCCGTTTATGTACGATGGATTCGCACCTGATCGACGAGGCCGATGCGTGGTGTGAAGGTGCAATCTCAATGTGGACAGACTGGGACCGGGTCCGCATTTATGGTTTGGGGACGATAAAAGCTATGATGACTGTCCTGACGTGAGAAGTGTTCCCGTCGGTGGTGGGCTTTAAAGGAGTGGTATTCGTCGCCGTGGGGGTTTATGTGAATGATGACGGGAAGGACGGACCGTGGCAGAGGGGCATCAGGAGTGATCTCATCAGTATTGGTGCTGGTGGTAGTTGTCGTGAGCAGGTGTGATAGTGGGTGCGGTTGCATAGGCAGGAGGTAGAGGTGTAGTATCGTTTGTGCATTGCCTCCGAAGATGTCCAACTTGTATGTTCCACGCGCAAAATGTATGTTGAAAGCGAGGGGTTCGGAGAGGGCATTGTTGGTCGGATGCGCTAGAGACTTGTGAGTCGCTCTTTTGGTTTTGGAAATGAAGATCCGGTTGACATGGTAGAGTTCTGTAGCAGCCTTCGTTGCTTTTTTCTATGTCAGTCGATCCTGGAAGAGATCATCCAAAGGGGCAGATAGATTTGCAAATCCTGTCTGCAGGATGTTTCTGTTGCGTCGATCTTGCCTACCCTGTTGGCGAGCACTTGTAGCGACGTCACTGTTTAAGAGTCATTTGAATGCCCACAGGTAAGTTATAAAATACATACGTCAGTCTCAACACTGCCAACAGCGTGGGTGGCATCTAACCTAGGGTAACGATTGTATGTCCGGCGATGGCCTGGGACGCACTGGTGGAAGAATAATTTTCATTTCACCACCGTGTCATTGTAATACACACGATTTATTTACCCAAATAACCACCGTGCGCAAAGCCTGCTTGCTTAAGCACATTTTTCAGTGCGAGGGATTAATATAGCTGCGAATAATGGAACATCGATTCTTTTCTCCCTGCGAGTGGAGTGCGGAAAGACATTAAAAGATCCACTTTCTTCGAGTAAGCATCGGTATCTTAGGGCCCTAAAGACAACAGTTAAAATTTAATCTCCAAAACAGATTAACTTTTAACGTAAATTAACGTAATGGGCCTAGAAAGTAGGCTGAGGCAAGTAGAAAACAATTATTCCGCTTTAGAATCCAAGCTCTCCAGGGAAATGGCGCTTCAATAAAAATAAAAACGAGTAGCTGATAAACTCATTTTCAAAAATTTTCACGTTATTTAGGCCCCAAATTCCTTTCCCTTAAGATACATCCTACTGGTAATCAATTAATGCTCATAATTTCAGAATGCAAATTTTCGCTAGTGCAATAACCAATGGCCATTAACCTAGAAGTCAGCGGCTAAGTTTGCTTCCAAAGTAAAAGCGATCGTAGAATTACAAAATAAATATAAAGCCTATAAATATTACCTCGGAATATGCGGTGCTACCAGAACGCGCATGAGGACTCACCGATAAGATTGCAAGCAGCACATGCATAGGAGTATGACGAAACAATTTTCCACATGGATAGCTTATATGCACCCCGGGTAAGTCTTAGGAACAGAGAACGCCCGTAATACAGGTGATTTGGAGCTCAATTCAAACGAAATTAGGACCGGACAACATTTACCTTACTGGCAGTTAGCGCAAAACTATGGAGGGATGGAACGTTTATATTCTCGTGTTCTACCGTAGGGATGGGGTCAGTTAAGCGATTCCGGCACCAATTGGTTTGCACCCTGATTTGCTTAGGCTCATAGTCTAGCATCTTTTGCAGGTGGAAGGCTGAACAATGGCAGTGGAAGGGGCCTGGCGCCATGGGGCGACAGTGATAAATTCTACATGGGGAGCTTTTAGCGAACCGAAAGGCAAATTGAAGGCAGGAGCAGCAGAAATTGTGTACGGAGGAACAAGTAATTGAGAGAGACGCTCCGACACCGAGATATTGCGAATTGTATAGAAAAGTGCATTTAACAAAAAGTGGAAAGTCATCCGTCCCAACTGATGGAGTGCAAGATGGTACCCACATGGTGAAACACAATGAAGTAGCCAATGAAATGTTCGTTCAAAAATCTTCCCGTCTGTTCTGTATCTGCCTTCTATGTGGCCTAAGGTGTGATTCAACAAACCCCTGCGTACCAAAAATTCGGATCCAAAGTGGGAGGACAGTGGATTGGCCTTAGAACAGTAAACTTTTGTGTAGTTTTAGCCATAAGCCAAATTTTAAAAAAAATTTGCGGATAGTAACTGCTAGTTCCGCGCGTGCAGGTTGGCAATTTAGCAGCTAGGCTGCTAAGGCAAATTAGGACGTAAAATGCACTTCTGTTTACTCAAAAGCCCCGCGATTTACTACATGTCCTCTCAGATAGTCTTGAGAAAAAAGGAAGACTTGTGTAAACACGCTCGTTGACCAGGGTTTATCAGGACGGACGAGTTCTAGAGACTGCAATGGTTCCACCCTTCTGAATTAATGCGTGGGAAACGAAATCTCACCGGCAACCTACCCGGTAATAGCAAAAATAGTGAATTCCTGTGGTCGCGCATGCTCGCCATCTTCAGGCAACCCTATTCGAAACCGAGGGCAAAGAGGACAGTAAGCCGAACAACAGTCAGTTTGCTTTAAACAAAACTAAGTTCCCCGTACTGCACTGAGCAAAGGACTGACGCGCTGGTACTTGCCACAGGAAATGTCACGAAGCGCAAAGGTACCGTTGGAGGAAGTGGCCTGACAGCCGGAGGTTGGAGCAAGATTAGCTAGCAGCGACAAACCAACTGAAAATGCTTCTCCCAGTCACCCAGCAAATTTGTTCACCTAATTAGATGACTAATGACTCTTTGGTAGGATATACGACGGGACAATTGTTGCGCGGAAGTGGACCCGAAATGTTGAGCAGTGAGACGTGGCTGATAACTACAATGGCATACCGATTTACACGAGTATATATATATATATATATATATATATATATATAGATATATATATATATATATATATATATATATATATATATGGAACTCGACTAAAAGAACAAGGGGAGACCGGAATGGCCATTTCTAGGGCATATAAGCCGTCATCAGCCAGTCATACCCAATCCCAAGTGTGGCACACCTGGGATTCGAACCCGCGACAGCTGGTATTTGAGTCGAACGCTCTACCATTGAGCCACGGGCTCGTTGTTTTCTGTCGGTTGTGACCGGGAATATGATGATAGTGTGAGGCTCACCGATCTGCTTAAGAAACATGCATGTTCCGTTGTACCCTGGAGCTCAGACTAGAGCCCTCGCAGGCGGTCGCATAGCGACGTGTAGCATATGATGGAATGGAACCGACAAAGACAAGGGAGACCGGAATGGCCATTTCTGGCTTATTAGCCGTCATCAGCCAGTCATACCCAATCCCAAGTGTGGCACACCTGGGATTCGAACCCACGACCTTTGGTATTTGAGTCGAACGCTCTACCATTTAGCCACGGGCTCGTTGTTTTCTGTCGGTTGTGATCAGGGAATATGATGATAGTGTGAGGCTCACCGATCTGCTTAAGAACATGCAGTTCCGTTGTGCCCTGGAGCTCAGACTAGAGCCCTCGCAGGTGGTCGCATAGCGACGTGTAGCATATAATGGAATGGAACCGACAAAGACAAGGGCGACCGGAATGGCCATTTCTGGCTTATTAGCCGTCATCAGCCAGTCATACCCAATCCCAAGTGTGGCACACCTGGGATTCGAACCCACGACCTTTGGTATTTGAGTCGAACGCTCTACCATTGAGCCACGGGCTCGTTGTTTTTGTCGGTTGTGATCGGGAATATGATGATAGTGTGAGGCTCACCGATCTGCTTAAGGAACATGCATGTTCCGTTGTGCCCTGGAACTCAGACTAGAGCCCTCGCAGGCGGTCGCATAGCAACGTGTAGCATATGATGGAATGGAACCGACAAAGACAAGGGGAGACCGGAATGTCCATTTCTGACATTAGCCGTCATCAGCCAGTCATACACAATCCCAAGTGTGGCACACCTGGGATTCGAACCCGACCTTTGGTATTTGGAGTCGAACGCTCTACCATTTGAGCCACGGGCTCGTTGTTTTTGTCGGTTGTGATCGGGAATATGATGATGGTGCGAGGCTCAACGATCTGCTTAAGGAACATGCATGTTCCGTTGTGCCCTGGAGCTCAGACTAGAGCCCTCGCAGGCAGTCGCATAGCAACGTGTAGCATATGATGGAATGGAACCTTAAGCAGATCGGTGAGCCTCACACTATCATCATATTCCTGATCACAACCGACAAAAACAACGAGCCCGTGGCTCAATGGTAGAGCGTTCGACTCAAATACCAAAGGTCGTGGGTTCGAATCCCAGGTGTGCCACACTTGGGATTGGGTATGACTGGCTGATGACGGCTAATAAGCCAGAAATGGCCATTCCGATCTCCCTTGTCTTTGTCGGTTCCATTCCATCATATGCTACACGTCGCTATGCGACCGACTGCGAGGGCTCTAGTCTGAGCTCCAGGGCACAACGGAACATCCATGTTCCTTAAGCAGATCGGTGAGCCTCACACTATCATATATATATATATATATATATATATATATATGCAGAATAACATGACCAACAAAGACAAGGGGGACTGGAATGGCCATTTTGGGCTTATTAGCCTTCATCAGTCAGCCATACTAAACACCAGGCGCTGCGGTGCCCAAGCCTCGAAATCTCGACCTGTTGGGCATAAGTCTAATGTTATACCAACTGCCCATCATCTCTCACAGAAGACGAAGAAGAAGGGACAAGTTCACGGACCGGAATATATTTGGACTGACGTTTTGGAAACTCCCTCGTTTCCATACTCAGAGTTCTGTGGTTGATCTTCCTGCTGGTCTTGACTTTTACAGCCTTGAAACCGGCCTGGTGTTATATCCCTGTTCGGAGTACGAACTTTGACCTGCCTATTCGCTGCTGATTAGGCTTGACCTCTCCACTCGCGTGACATTTGTTGCTTTTGCTGCCGCCGTATTTGTTGCCCAATCAGCGTGCGTAGTGGCCTGCCCCTCGTCAGCACACGGACTGAGCAGTCGTTGATGTCCACGTGAGTTGATTTCAGCCTCGTGGGCGTGGTGGTGAGATGGTGTTCCACCCTGGTCACGTAGCCTCCGACCGGCTTCTCTCTTCTTTTTCTCTAGCGTCCGTTGTCTGCAATGCTTAATTTCGCTCGACTGTCCCATTGGCCCTGCCCGAACTGACTCGAGCCTTTTGCGTATCACCTTGTTAGCGGGATGCAAGTCTATGGTTTTGGTAAGTGTGCCCGTCGAGGACCAACTTTCGAGGAGCAGTCTGGTCAGCTTATCGTTGGCTCGGCCGATTACCCTTGATTTCTCAAAGGCAAAATTGCGGTTCTTCTGTTGTATGTGGGCATATACCATTGACAGCTTAGCCCGTTTCACCAACATACCTCGCATCACAGTTTTGGCATGGCATGCTATAGACCACCGCCGATTGTTCTGTCATTGGTAGCGGTTCTTTGGGCCTCATGATGTCCTGCCTGATTGTTGATTCCCGCTTATTAGCCACACCGATCCCGAAAGGTTTCCGAATTCTTCCCATCGCCTCTGATAAGTTTTTCACATAAGGGATCGCGAGCCAGAACTTCGGGTCTTCTCCTTTCGATCGCTCAAGATTGGGCTTCCTAAGGCACTAGCATATAAAGGGCTTCGGATAACCGTTAGCTTCAAATAGGGCACACAAGTACTTAGTCTCCGCCTTTTTCCCAATTTCCTCGCTGCAGTGTGTTTGAACGCGTTAGAAGAGGGTTCTGACACAACTGCGTTTGTGATCAATGGGGTGGTTGCTTCTGAAGTGGAGGATACGCGTGGTGTTAGTTGCCTTCTGGTAGACCGCCTTCCTTATTTTCCCGTCTACCAGCTTCGTCACATGTATGCCAAAGAAGGGCAACTGATTGTTGAACTCTTCTTCCATGGTAAATTGGAGGTCGGGAAAGAGGGAGTTCAAAGTGTATTGAAAGGCCTGCACTTCGCTCCGTTTGATGTTGACGAGAGTATCGTCAACGTATCTGGCCCAGAATTTCAGGAAGAAAGAGCTGAAGACTAACCATTTGAGCCTTTGCAAGACTGCTTCAACAATCGGTCTGGACAGAGGTGAGCCCATTGGTGTCCCCTTCTTTTGTTCGCATACCTGACCGTTTAAATTGAAGAAAGTTTTAAGACACAATCCCAGGAGCTCGATTATGTGCACTCCTTTGAGCTGTTGGTCAGTTTCATCGTAATTTTCTCGAGGAAGACTCTCAATAATGTCTATAGCCAGATCGGGCGGAATAGAGGTGAACACTGAGATTATGTCAAATCACACCATCACCTCGTCTGCTTCCACTTCCAGGTCTTGGATGTGGGACAAAAACTCTTTAGCCGACTTTACTGTCTACTCTGAATCCTTAATAAAGAAACACAGTCACTGGTAGAACCACTTTGACAACCCAAAGTTTGGGGTGCCACGTAAAGATACGATGGGTCGTAATGACACCCCTGGCTTGTGCACCTTTGGTAGGCCGTAGAAGCGCGCCATCGCAGCATCCACGACCTTTTCAGCCAGCGCTTCCTTTCTCGTAAGGGCCCCTGTCTTCCTCAACTTGTCTGTCATCTTTTTAATGGTATTTTCGAGCTTTTTGAACTCAATGGCAGGCGATGGCACATAAGACTCCTTGTCCATCAATGTATTTTCCAGCTTCGTACAGAACTCGGCTTTATCCATAACGACCGTCGAGCGCCCTTGTCAGCAGGCAGTGTGACAATATCCTTCATCTCTCGTATTCTTAGAAGTTCTTGGGCTTCTGGTCCTGAAATGGTCACGTGAAGTTTGTGCCGGAGGAGTAAAGAAGAAACTTGTTGCTGCATTACATTTTTGCACTCCTCATCTGCCTCATATTCCTGAAGCACCGACTCGAATGATGCAATGAAGTCTTCTGTTCAAGCATCACTTGTATAGAACTTTGCGGTATAGGAAAGAACCGCTAGCTGTGGCTTTGTGGGACGATGTGAGGACAGGTTGTGAACCAGATTCCTGTCAGAGGTGGGCTGTTTTGATGGACTTATTTTCTTAAAATTCTTCAGGAGGTTGGCACCGCGTAACTTCCGATGACGTGGAGCGCTTTCAAAAATGGCCGCTTCGAGGGTTGAAAACTCATTCGCCGTTTAGGTTGACTGTCAAGCTACCAATTGTTGTTCTAGTGCACGGTGGTATTTGTGAATACGTACGTGGCAATCTTGTACCAGGACTCTGATCATTAACTTCTTGAAGCCTGCCATCGTTCTTTGACATAGGTCAGTGTTAACAGGTGGTCTATACCTGAGGCATTTAGGCAAAACGCTTTCATCCGCTAATACCACGTCTTTTGTCAATAAAAACCGTAAATTAAAGTCGTATGTTACTATTCCCTGGCTAAAAATGACTTAGAAACAATCTTCGTGTGCTTTTTTGTGTAGGGGCCTGCATCCATTGATGCCACTGTCCTGCAATTTTGAATTGTGTCCGTGGAAGCCGGTAGAACGCAAGACCATGGTTCAACTGGTGTAGCATCCAGCTCGATAGCCCAATGAGTTAGGATGAACACTTCGAGTCCCCCAGCTCGCATGAGACAGTAAAAAATGGCGGATTTCCATTAAGGAGGGGTGTTCACAGTTACGGTTCTCCTATTTTTGACTTGAACTACGAGAGCTTCCTCTTCCACTTTCCGCAAAAGAGCAAACGCCTTCGCAGAAAATGTTCTGCATCCTACTCAACCTGCGAAAAAATGCACCGTTTTCCAACTAATGCTTATAGAAGGGTTATCGATAATGAGAATGATATAGATATAATAAGGCGACTAGTAAGTAAACCGACCTGATCTTCAGCCGAGCCGTAATGCCCTACTGCGGCAACGCATTGTCCGCTGGCGACCGAAAACACCCGCAGGCTCGGCGCTGTCCAGTCGGTCACTACCAGCAGGCCACTCCCGCTCTGCGTTTCACAATCAACATGCTCAACGTAGTGCGGTTCTTCCAGTTGGTCGGCGGCTACTTTACGCTCAGGGTATCGCCGAACTCCTATGACCAAAGAGTCGCACCGGAGTGCGGGCGGAGATGTCGCCGCATCGCAGATCAAAGAGGGCCACATACCGTTTGCGGCCATCCACTGTGGCCAGCATGTTTGCGCCAAAAGCAACGACGCCACGGGGTTGACTCAGGGCTCTAGACCTTAAAGTCCCTTTGTGTTGACCGTCAAGTGTAAAGAACGGTATCTGTAAGGCAGATGGACAGGTTTAGCAACGGTTGGTTGACATTTAGAACGTGGGAATAGGGGTTTCACACGGCCATAAAAATCTGTCAGTGAGATGGGATTGAAATACCAAAAATTTCATAGGGTAACCGTCTTATGAACTGCCGCCACTATGTTTTCTATGCAGAGAACATTTGCCAGCAAATACAAGGGTGATGGAATGGCCATTTCTGGCTCATAAGCCGTTATCAGCCAGTCATACCCAACCCCAATTTATGTCCCACCCGAGGCTTGAACCCGCTACCTGTTGATTATAAGTCTAACGCTCTAGCCATTTGAGCCACGGGTTCGTTGTCGATTCGTTTTAGATCGGAAACATTGACATTCGATGAGAAACGCTCACTCGCTCGTACCGTTCTACCTTGAGGCTCACTCTCGAGCCTATTGTAGTATGAGTGAGGTTTTGAAATTGCATGTCAGGCTTTCTACTTAGTCAATGTGAGACGTTTGTTGGAAAAGCTGTTTTGACCAGGATTTATAACCTCATTTCACCTAAGACCTCAACGCAGCCGAACGTGAACAGGAGCTTCCAGTAAAACCAAGATTTAAAGGGTGATTGCTAATTTATTCCCCAGACATCACCAAGCAATAATGTGGCCTCGAGTTCAGAGCACCTGCGGTTTTAACTCAAGGCAATAAATTCCAGGAAATCCTAAGCTCAACATCATAAGAAGGCTATCAATCGTGTTTTTTGGTGACCATACGATTGGTAGGGTTTCAAACCTGTGAGGGTTGCCATGAAGTCACATTTAGAAGGGTCAACTGCAATCGGACTCAGACTGAGGACAAGTCGGTTGGCAAGCGGTGAATTTTCCTAGCAGGTGCATTCAATTATGGGGTCGCTTCTCGAAAAAGAATCGGGCTTAATTTAAGTATTTAATATTAGCATATAAGAAAGCATATAAGTATTACGTATATGGCCCCCTAAACAGGACCAGAGAACAGAAACCGCCCGCAATACAGGTGTCTGTGGGCAGGGAAAATAGAGACAAGTGCATGGCTGGGGTTAGGGATAGGGTTAGGTTTAAGGTTATGGATAAGGTTACCTTTGAGGTAAATTAGGGTAAAGTTTAGGGTTTAGGGTAGAGTTAGGCTTGTGAAGAGGGTGAAAATTTAAATTGATGCTATGGCTAGTGTTATAGTTAGAACCCTGGAATTATGCGCAAGGCCAACTTTATTACGTGGGTGAGGCACTCCTCTTCTCGTCTCCTGTTTCGCGGGCCAGAAAAATAATCTTGTTCGCCCGCCGGAATCCTGGTTTGATTCGTCTAAGGTTTCAAACTCTTACTGTAGTCAGGCGTCAGAGATAAAAGTGGCATAAACAAACAACAGTTATATGGGGTAGTGGCCAATCAGGCACCAGTGACACCAGTCCGAGTGACTTTGCCGGGCTCGGTATGCCGGCGTGAGATCGATAAATCGATTGACCGAGTTCTCCTCGGAGGCCCAGGCTTCAATCAATTCTCGGCCTGTCTTGCTTCTGGCGTGGGCAATTATCTTCGTGGCTTCGAAGTTAAACGCGTGACCCATTTCGTAGGTGGGGGCAAGCACATGTGATAAGCCGTCAACCCGTCTCACAACCAGCTTATTCTCGTGTGTGCGCGATCCAAGAATATTTCCAGTCTGTCCTGTGTAGTAACGGGAACAGTTTTAGCACGGGATTCGATACACTACATCCAACTTCTCATTAGGAGTTAATATGTCCTTTATTTTTATGACCCTGCTGTGCATGTTAGCGTTGGGTCGGTGTGCGATTCCGAAACCTAGTCCCGCAGCAATGCGATCGGTCGCTTCGGACACGTCCTTGATGTATAGCAACGCATGCCATACCATAGGGGCTTGTTCTGGTTGGATCCTCTGGGAGTGAACCCATAGGCATCGGCTTACGAAAGCCTTCGGATAGCCGTTCTGCATAAACTAGTCGCGGAGGTAACATCCCTCACGTGTTTCTGCTGGGTTGCTGCAATGGGTCTGGACGCGTTTAAACAGTGTTCTCACACAGCTTCGTTTGTGAGCCACCGGATGGTGGCTGTGAAAATTAAGAGGAAAACTCGTGGAGACTCGTTAGAGACAAACATACTGGATAACTCTGTTTGGTTTAGAGCACACTGTCAACGTCGGTTGCTGTGCATAAGCTCTATGCAAACCCGAGCTTTACAAGGGCATCCGTGAGAGTGAGGTGAGGAGACGCTAGGGAGAATTAGCCACTATGTGTAGCTGAGTGTTTGGTTGGGGCTCAGATTCATAAACGTCATACCGCCTGTCTTTGAGAACTCGGCGTAGTAGTACAGCCACAATTTTTATAACCGAATTGCATTATCATTAACCTACACCAATATTCATAAATAAAAGGTAGAAGTGAGATTTCTAGTTTTTTATTGTGCGCTATATTTTAACTATATAGCAGCTGCCTCTAACGAAGCCATTCACGGTCGAGGAAGAGACTGAAATGCTACTTCTATTTAATTTTAAGTATTCCTTTACGTAGACCAGAAGTAGCAGTAATCCCAATACAAAACCTTAAGAAATATTAGCACTTTAGCATTTTAGGAGGCGTCACATCTTAATTGGGGAGCCCATTGGAGTTCCCTTGATCTGCTCATAGGTTTCTCCGGCAAAGGTGAAGTAGTTCTTTTGACCAAATTCAAACCGTTTCATTAGGTGTTTAATTTTCCGCGAATTCTGGGTTTCCTCGTATGACTCCTCAAGTTTCCTGCGCAAGATATCTTGTTCTTACCTCAGCGGGATGGATGTGAATAAGGACGTCAAGTCAAAAGTGGCCATCGCTTCGTCCGGTTGAATCCTCCAACCTTGGAGGTCTGCCAGGAATTGGGAGGCTGAACTGACTGGCGTAGTCAAAATTTTTTGGAGGAATTTCAGTCTCGATTACATCCATTTTACTAAATTATATGTGGGGCTGCCTTTTAGGGCAACGATTGGCCACAGTGAAAATTTGGTTTATGGATCTTTGACAGACCAGGGTAGTATCCGTTGGTTTCATTTGGCGCCGTTCGTTCTTCGTGATCACATTTTGGTGTTTGAATTGTCCGAGTAATTTATTCAGCTGACCTGGTACTGCTTTGGCTTGTGCGTCCTGTGTTGCTCTGTAAAATTCTCTGCCACCAAGTAGAGCCTTGGCTTTCTCATTGTACTCTACTCGATTCATTACGACAGTTGATCGTCCCTTATCAGTGGGTAGAATGATACTGTGTTCGTCTGTCCTTTAGTTCCTTCAGAACTTTTGACTCACTTTTCGAAACATATTGGATTGGTCTGTGCGCCATCAGCAAAGAGGTGACACGTTATCGGACGGAGTGACTGAGTGTACCTAACGACAGTTCGACCGTCGTAGTCCGACGATGTCCACCGTATGCTCCATGGGAAAAGTGGAGCAGGGACGGTGACTTGCGCGTGATTTAGTTTAAAGTGATAGTAGACTTGCGCTGCATCTACCGCACTCTCTCCTCCTCCCCCACCTGAGCCCGGTGTCAAGACAGAGTCAAGAAGACCGGAGGCGGGAGAGGACGCAGGTGGCTGGCGCGGCTGGGTCCCCTAAGTCCAAGCCGCCCCTAGGCGTGCCACCACACCTCCATGTTCGGCATTTGTTAGCGGAGCGCAACCCGAATAACGCATGCCGTGCCCTGATGTGGCCCCCGTGTTGGTCCAACGCATCTTCCACGTGGCCCGTTTAGGGGGCACACAAACACACACACGACAGTTCGACCGTCGATTTCGACGAGGTCCACCGTATGCTCCACACCAGGTGGTGCAGGGACGGTGACTTGCGCGTGAATTAGTTTTTAAGTGATAGTAGCCTTGCGCTGCAGCTACCGCACTCTCTCCTCCTCCCCACCTGAGCCCGGTGTCAAGACAGAGTCAAAGAAGACCGGAGATGGGAGAGGGCGCAGGTGGCTGGCGCGGCCGGAGCCGCCCTGGGCGTGCCACCACACCTGGCTCGGATCCCACAGAGTAGGGAGTGCCATAAAGGCCACATTAAGAAGAGCCATTGCAACCTGACTCTCAGTCCGCCAGTCAGCCACTCCACACAAAACACACATTGGGCTGACCACGCGGTCCGAGTTATCCCGTCAGTTGGCAACCTTCCAAGCCACGGCTTTTTAGCGCACCGTGATAGTTTCAAGCGCGTCAGATTGTTTATAGTGAGGAAAAATGCGCTGAGCTCTCGACCTCACTCTCCCCCACCCCACAATCAGACCACTGTCCGAGCCGGTCAGTTGTCTGATGCGGAAAGCAGGCGCAGCTGCTGGTGACCTCGTCTAAGTGTACTACGTACACGACCTGGCCCCCAAACACAAGCACCAGGATTTCACACAACAGGGAGTTGAACGGCTCACATCTCACACATGTGAGATAGCCAGAGGTCACGTTATGAAGGAGCCATCACAGCCTGAATCTCAGACCACCAGTCAGCCACTCCACACAACACACATTAGACTGACTGCGAGGTCTGAGTGTAATTGTCAGTTGGCAACCTTCCAACCGCGGCACTCAACGTTACCGCACTCTTTCCTCCCCACCTGAGCCCGGTCTCATGACACAATCAAGAAGACCGGAGATGGGAGAGGGCACAGGTGGCTGGCGCGGCCGGAGCCGCCCTGGGCGTGCCACCACACCTGGCTCGGATCCCACAGAGTGGGGGTGCCATAAAGACCACATTAAGAAGGAGCCATTGCAGCCTGACTCTCAGTCCGCCAGTCAGCCACTCCACACAAAAACACATTGGGCTGACTACGCGGTCCGAGTTTTCCCGTCAGTTGGCAACCTTCCAAGCCACGGCTTTTTAGCGCACCGTGATAGTTTCAAGCGCGTCAGATTGTTTTATAGTGAGGAATATGCGCTGAGCTGTCGACCTCACTCTCTCCCCCACCCCCACAGTCAGACTACTGTCCGAGCCGGTCAGTTGCCTGATGTGGGAGTGAGCACATTAACTGACGGATCGGCGTACCCGTCTTCGCGCGCCACAGCACGACCTGGCCCCCATAACGCACACACCAGGATTCACAAACTCAGGGGGATATGGAGCAGCCATCGCCGTCTGACTCCCAGTCCACTGGTCAGCCACTCGACACACACAGCACATACACTGAGCCGACGGCGTGGTCTGGTGGAAGCGTTAGATTGGCAGACTTCCCAGCCACGGTTTCTAGGAAACCGTGATATACTCTGGTAAATGGTGATTGTGAGGGTGTTGTCGATGTATTGGTGTAGGTAGTGTGCGCCGATGTAGCTTAGCCTCCGGTGGTTTACCGGAGGTTGTCGTGGAGGCGCATGTGTCCTAATAGCCCATGCGGTGTGTAAATGTGCGGGAGCAGTGAGGGGCAGTGAAGGCGGGCGCGTCGACTGTATGTCGGAGCCCCAGGCACTGGTTCACCAGCCTCCGTGCGATGGATTCGCAGGGTGACCGACCAGGCCGATGCGTGAGTTGAAGTTGCGGGCGCAGTGTGGGCAGGAGAAATCGGTAGAGGCTGGGGCGATGTCATTCATGGTAGTGGGGGTGCAGGGGCGCTTAGAATGGCAGGAGCGGAGGGATGTGCATGGTGTATCGGCGTTGTCGGCATTGTGGTGTATTCCGCTGTCATGGATGCGCATGTGACCGAATAGGCCCATGCGATGAGTGAATGCGCGAGGACAGTGAGGGGCAGTGGAGGCGACGATCTCTGCTGTGTGATGGTGTTCCAGGCACTGGCTCACCGGTCTCTGTACGATGTATTCGCAAGTGACCGACCAGGCCGATGCGTGAGGTGAATGTGCGGTCGCATTGAGTACAGCTTAGGAGAGATTCCCCATCGCTGATGGTGGTGGTGGTGGTGGAGGTAGTGAAGGCGAAGGCGGTGGTGGTTGTGGTGGTGGGGGTAACAGGCCATGAGTAGATGGATGTGGTCTCTATGATGGTGGGAGTAACGGAATTGATTCCAGGAGTGAGGGTGGGAGAGTCAGAAGGAGGGTTGGCCGAATTTACATAGAAATTGGAATTGTCGGATTGTTGGTGCATTGCGTCCGAAGATGTCCAACCAGGCCGATTCGCGCGCGGAAGATGCGTTGACAGCGCGGGCATGTTGGCAGGGGCCTGGGCATTGGCGGTGTTGGTCCGGGGCGCTGGTGACTTTCGTGCCGCTCTTTTTGGCCTTGGCGGCGGCGATCCGGTTGGCCTCATAGATTGCTGAACCAGTCTTCACTGATCTTCTCCATGCCGGTCTATCCTGGGCGAGGTCCTCCCAGGTCGCCGAGTTGATTTGCAGTTGCTTCAGCGATTTCTTCAAAGTGTCCTTGTAGCGTCGTTTTTGACCTCCCTGCCGGCGAGAACCCGTAGCGACATCTCCGTAGAAAAAGTCGTTTGGGTAGTCGCTCGTCGTCCATTCTTACCAGGTGGCCGCTCCATCGCAGTTGCACTTGCCTCAGCATGGCATGGATGCTGAGGATTCCGGTCCGCTCCAGGACTTCCGTGTCCGGGATCCTGTCTTGCCATCTCAGCTTCAGTATTCTGCGGAGGCAGGTGAGATGAAAGTGATTCAACTTCTGGCTTTGTTCGAGTAGACGGTCAGGTTTCCGCTCCGTAAAGCAGTGTCGTCAAGACGACGGCCTTGTACATCTTCAGTTTGGTGTTCAGGTGAATACCGTGGCGATTCCACACGGAGGCCTGCAGCCGGCCGAAGGCCTGACTAGCTTTGGAGATCCGTTGGGCAACCTCGTCAACGATTCTCGTGTTGCGCGACATCGTGCTTCCTAGATAAGCGAAGGTTTCCACGTTTTTGAGTTGAGCACCGTTGACATTGATTCGAGGAGCATTGTATTCCGTGCTGGGTGGCGGCTGGTGCATGACAACCGTTTTGGCTGTACTGATTGTTAATCCGAATTCGGCGCAGCCTTCGGCGAAGAGGTCCATGCTCCTTTGCATGTCCTCCTCCGTCACGGTGTTAAGGGCGCAGTCGTCCGCGAAGAGCAAGTCATGAACTGTAGTCGTAGACACGCGCGTTGGAGCCTGCATACGCCGACTGTTGAGAAAGGTGCCCGTCAGTTCTGTAGGCGATGCGGATACCAGGCTGCTCATCACGGTAGGCGTCCATCAGCATAGCCGAGAACATGAGACTGAAGAGGGTGGGGGCCAGTACGCAGCCCTGCTTCACTCCGTTGGTCACTGCGAATGCTTCGGATACCGTCCCGTTGTCAGTGACGCGCGCCGTCGTCCCGTCATGAAACTGACGCACCATGTGCGTGAACCGCTCAGGACAGCCGAATTTCTGCATGACTTTCCACAGTCCGTCACGATTCACCGTGTCAAAGGCTTTTGTTAGATCCGGCAGTTCGACCGTCGATTTCGACGAGGTCCACCGTATGCTCCACACCAGGTGGTGCAGGGACGGTGACTTGCGCGTGAATTAGTTTTAAGTGATAGTAGCCTTGCGCTGCAGCTACCGCACTCTCTCCTCCTCCCCTACCTGAGCCCGGTGTCACGACAGAGTCAAGAAGACCGGAGATGGGAGAGGGCGCAGGTGGCTGGCGCGGCCGGAGCCGCCCTGGGCGTGCCACCACACCTGGCTCGGATCCCACGGGTGGGAGTGCCATAAAGGCCACATTAAGAAGGAGCCATTGCAACCTGACTCTCAGTCCGCCAGTCAGCCACTCCACACAAAACACACATTGGGCTGACCACGCGCTCCGAGTTATCCCGTCAGTTGGCAACCTTCCAAGCCACGGCTTTTAGCGCACCGTGATAGTTTCAAGCGCGTCAGATTGTTTTATAGTGAGGGAATATGCGCTGAGCTCTCGACCTCACTCTCCCCCACCCCACAATCAGACCACTGTCCGAGCCGGTCAGTTGTCTGATGCGGAAGCGGGCGCAGCTGCTGGTGACCTCGTCTACGTGTACTACGTACACGACCTGGCCCCCAAACACAAGCACCAGGATTTCACACAACAGGGTTGAACGGCTTACATCTCACATGTGTGAGATAGCCAGAGGTCACGTTAAGAAGGAGCCATCGCAGCCTGACTCTCAGACCACCAGTCAGCCACTCCACACAACACACATTGAACTAACTGCGAGGTCTGGAGTGGAATTGTTAGTTGGCAACCTTCCAACCGCGGCACTCAACGTTACCGCACTCTCTTTCTCCTCCCCACCTGAGCCCGGTCTCATGACACAATCAAGAAGACCGGAGATGGGAGAGGGCACAGGTGGCTGGCGCGGCCGGAGCCGCCCTGGGCGTGCCACCACACCTGGCTCGGATCCCACAGAGTGGGGGGTGCCATAAAGACCACATATAGAAGGAGCCATTGCAGCCTG
>WEDG01000646.1:142500-147500 GCA_017591395.1 Schistocephalus solidus | reverse complement strand
GAATAACCACGTAATGCCCATTCTTCAAACGAGTAGTACTACAAGCAGTATGAAATGTATATGGCAAAGATGGTATACCGTACTTCAAATACCAGAAACCGCATAGAGAAAGCTGGTGGATCCATTGAGGAGCCGAACCCCTCGTTGCTGTGTCATGCAGCAGCAGAAACCTCGACGAAACACGAGTCTGGGCCTTTAGGTAGTATCGATGTTGGGAGTACGGTATACCCTCTTTGGCATTTCATTGTTTTTTTCGATAGCCTGTGCAAGTTCTCATTGGCTTTATTTCAATGTTTATATGTGCCCAAAACTCTGTTTTTACCGTTAACAGGGAAAGCATATATTAGTCACGCCATTAGGCCCTAGCGAAAATTCCTTTCGGCCATTAAGATTGCTGTTAAGCCGCCACCTGCTTTGCTCAACAACAGCAGAACAAGGCACGTTAACGGCTCCGGCTGTTTGAGGGTGGATTTGGGGCAAAGGAAGGTCTAAAAACTAAACAAAAGCAACTCTCAGCCTGTTTCTCCTTGGCCATCAATGGCTGACTACTTCTCAGCCTGATTTGGACCGAAAGAGACACAAAGGGATTTAGTTTGTCAAATAACGCCACCTGGTAGGACTCCTCAGTAGCTTCTATGAAAAGCTAACTTTACAATTATGGCCAAATGCAGACCTGCTCTAGATTTGTTCATTTATTTGTAAATCTAAAGTTTGCCTGTATCAAACTGTTAAAACTTAAACGGGTGGTAGGGCTCGAAGTAGTGAATTTGAAGCATCAGTAAATAAAATGAAGGTTCGGATGCGGTGCTCGGAAGTAAGTCTTTTGCATTGACTGTCGATAAGAGGTTCTCTGATCTGGATCTGCAGATCTGAGCTGGAGATCTGATCAGATTGTGGCCAAATGCAGACCTGCTCTGGATGTGTTCATTTATTTGTAAATCTAAAGTTTGCCTGTATCAAACTGTTAAAACTTAAACGGGTGGTAGGGCTCGAAGTAGTGCATTTGAAGCATCAGTAAATAAAAATGGAGGGTCGGATGCGGTGCTCGGAAGTAAGTCTTTTGCAGTGACTGTCGATAAGAGGTTCTCTGATCTGGATCTGCAGATCTGAGCTGGAGATCTGATCAGATTGTGGCCAAATGCAGACATGCTCTAGATTTGTTCATTTATTTGTAAATCTAAAGTTTGACTGTATCAAACTGTTAAAACTTAAACGGGTGGTAGGGCTCGAAGTAGTGAATTTGAAGCATCAGTAAATAAAATGAAGGTTCGGATGCGGTGCTCGGAAGTAAGTCTTTTGCAGTGACTGTCGATAAGAGGTTCTGTGATCTGGATCTGCAGATCTGAGCTGGAGATCTGATCAGATTGTGGCCAAAATGCAGACCTGCTCTAGATTTGTTCATTTATTTGTAAATCTAAAGTTTGCCTGTATCAAACTGTTAAAACTTAAACGGGTGGTAGGGCTCGAAGTAGTGAATTTGAAGCATCAGTAAATAAAATGAAGGTTCGGATGCGGTGCTCGGAAGTAAGTCTTTTGCAGTGACTGTCGATAAGAGGTTCTCTGATCTGGATCTGCAGATCTGAGCTGGAGATCTGATCAGATTGTGGCCAAATGCAGACCTGCTCTAGATTTGTTCATTTATTTGTAAATCAAAAGTTTGCCTGTATCAAACTGTTAAAAACTTAAACGGGTGGTAGGGCTCGAAGTAGTGAATTTGAAGCATCAGTAAATAAAATGAAGGGTTCGGATGCGGTGCTCGGAAGTAAGTCTTTTGCAGTGACTGTCGATAAGAGGTTCTGTGATCTGGATCTGCAGATCTGAGCTGGAGATCTGATCAGATTGTGGCCAAAATGCAGACCTGCTCTAGATTTGTTCATTTATTTGTAAATCTAAAAGTTTGCCTGTATCAAACTGTTAAAAACTTAAACGGGTGGTAGGGCTCGAAGTAGTGAATTTGAAGCATCAGTAAAATAAAATGAAGGGTTCGGATGCGGTGCTCGGAAGTAAGTCTTTTGCAGTGACTGTCGATAAGAGGTTCTCTGATCTGGATCTGCAGATCTGAGCTGGAGATCTGATCAGATTGTGGCCAAATGCAGACCTGCTCTAGATTTGTTCATTTATTTGTAAATCTAAAAAGTTTGCCTGTATCAAACTGTTAAAACTTAAACGGGTGGTAGGGCTCGAAGTAGTGAATTTGAAGCATCAGTAAATAAAAATGAAGGGTTCGGATGCGGTGCTCGGAAGTAAGTCTTTTGCAGTGACTGTCGATAAGAGGTTCTCTGATCTGGATCTGCAGATCTGAGCTGGAGATCTGATCAGATTGTGGCCAAATGCAGACCTGCTCTAGATTTGTTCATTTATTTGTAAATCTAAAGTTTGCCTGTATCAAACTGTTAAAACTTAAACGGGTGGTAGGGCTCGAAGTAGTGAATTTGAAGCATCAGTAAATAAAAATGAAGGGTTCGGATGCGGTGCTCGGAAGTAAGTCTTTTGCAGTGACTGTCGATAAGAGGTTCTCTGATCTGGATCTGCAGATCTGAGCTGGAGATCTGATCAGATTGTGGCCAAATGCAGACCTGCTCTAGATTTGTTCATTTATTTGTAAATCTAAAAGTTTGCCTGTATCAAACTGTTAAAACTTAAAACGGGTGGTAGGGGCTCGAAGTAGTGAATTTGAAGCATCAGTAAATAAAATGAAGGGTTCGGATGCGGTGCTCGGAAGTAAGTCTTTTGCAGTGACTGTCGATAAGAGGTTCTGTGATCTGGATCTGCAGATCTGAGCTGGAGATCTGATCAGATTGTGGCCAAATGCAGACCTGCTCTAGATTTGTTCATTTATTTGTAAATCTAAAGTTTGCCTGTATCAAACTGTTAAAACTTAAACGGGTGGTAGGGCTCGAAGTAGTGCATTTGAAGCATCAGTAAATAAAATGGAGGGTCGGATGCGGTGCTCGGAAGTAAGTCTTTTGCAGTGACTGTCGATAAGAGGTTCTCTGATCTGGATCTGCAGATCTGAGCTGGAGATCTGATCAGATTGTGCCATGCAGACTGCTCTAGATTTGTTCATTTATTTGTAAATCTAAAGTTTGCCTGTATCAAACTGTTAAAACTTAAACGGGTGGTAGGGCTCGAAGTAGTGCATTTGAAGCATCAGTAAATAAAATGAAGGTTCGGATGCGGTGCTCGGAAGTAAGTCTTTTGCAGTGACTGTCGATAAGAGGTTCTGTGATCTGGATCTGCAGATCTGAGCTGGAGATCTGATCAGATTGTGGCCAAATGCAGACCTGCTCTAGATTTGTTCATTTATTTGTAAATCTAAAAGTTTGCCTGTATCAAACTGTTAAAACTTAAAACGGGTGGTAGGGGCTCGAAGTAGTGAATTTGAAGCATCAGTAAAATAAAAATGGAGGGTCGGATGCGGTGCTCGGAAGTAAGTCTTTTGCATTGACTGTCGATAAGAGGTTCTCTGATCTGGATCTGCAGATCTGAGCTGGAGATCTGATCAGATTGTGGCCAAATGCAGACCTGCTCTAGATTTGTTCATTTATTTGTAAATCAAAAGTTTGCCTGTATCAAACTGTTAAAACTTAAACGGGTGGTAGGGCTCGAAGTAGTGAATTTGAAGCATCAGTAAATAAAATGAAGGTTCGGATGCGGTGCTCGGAAGTAAGTCTTTTGCATTGACTGTCGATAAGAGGTTCTGTGATCTGGATCTGCAGATCTGAGCTGGAGATCTGATCAGATTGTGGCCAAATGCAGACCTGCTCTAGATTTGTTCATTTATTTGTAAATCTAAAGTTTGCCTGTATCAAACTGTTAAAACTTAAACGGGTGGTAGGGCTCGAAGTAGTGCATTTGAAGCATCAGTAAATAAAATGAAGGTTCGGATGCGGTGCTCGGAAGTAAGTCTTTTGCAGTGACTGTCGATAAGAGGTTCTCTGATCTGGATCTGCAGAATTGGAGGAGGAACCATTATCAAAGTACTCACCTCTCCGTGTTGGTAATCGGAAACATAGATAGTTTCGTTGTTACCAATCGTCAGGTCGAATGAATTCCCGAAGTTTGCAGATCTACCAGAGTGCAGACCTTCCTGCTCCACATTGTCGAAACTCCCAAGGAACAGAGCATCCTGGCTATAAACCTAAATGCAGAATAGCTTGTCAGTGAGTGTTACAACACTAAAAAAAAAAACAATACGCCAGTACTAAGCCCAAAGGAGCAATTATCCACCTGTAGTCCTCTGAACACAAGCATTTAGATCATCGGTGATAGCTGAACTCAAAAATAACAAGTAAAACAGGAAAGCTAGAAACTAGGCTTAGAGGGATTTTACTTCGGCGATAAGTCCATAATTATCAACCGAAACTAGCAGATAACCTCCTTTTTTCATTAGACATTCAGGGGTCACTCTGCGTCTGCATGATTAGCGGGCAGGTGTCTGACGCTAAAAGTCCTCCTGGGGTTAGTTGGGGCAGATGACAGCTTCAAACAGCCCCCAATGGTCAAACGAGAGGGGAGTCCGTCAAAGGGAGGGATGCATATGCGACCGAAGTTTTGAGCACTAATCTCGACTTCCCATCTAAAAAAGCTGGAGAATCGCATACAGAGCTCGCATGCTGCAGGATGTGGGTTGAATTCGCATTAAGCCCGAACGCGGTAATCGCTACTACTGCCTTTGGTTGCGAAACGGAACCGCAATACGCAGTGGCCTGTGCCTCCCCCCTCTCCCTCCCCACCCCTCCCCTCTACAGGGGATGGTCAGGCCCCCCGGCCCTACGACAGAAGGTCCCCACCCAGCCAGATCAGCTGTTGTTTACGGACTGCACTGCAGTTTGGAGCGTCCTCTCCGTCAGTGAAATAAGCCCAAAGTCGGGGATGGCAACCCACGCTGCATCGCCGAGCCACAGCCTTCACTTTACTGACGCAGAGGTGGACCAAGGCGACGGTCAGGCATCGTGACAGCTGGGAAGGTGTGAAACCGTCGGGGTCAGCAATTATCG
>WEDG01000646.1:0-137500 GCA_017591395.1 Schistocephalus solidus | reverse complement strand
GGTTGCTGCAATGGGTCTGGACGCGTTTAAACAGTGTTCTCACACAGCTTCGTTTGTGAGCCACTGGATGGTTACTGGGAAAATTGAGAAGCTCAATGGTGTTCGTAGACTTCCTGTGGACAGTTGTTTATATTTCTGCGTTGGGACGTCGCCTGACGAGTGCATCAAGGAAGGGGAGCTACTGCTCTTTTTCTTCTTCCCTCGTCCATTGTATACCTGGGAAGATCGAGTTAAGGTGATCACGGAAATGCTGCAGCATGTTCCTCTTCACGATGGCAAATGTGTCGCCTACGTAACGGCGTCAAAAGATAGGCTGCTGTTGGGTGAAAGTGATCTTTTCCAACATCTGTAGGACCAATTCTGCCTCTAAACTGGAGATTGGGGAGCCCATTGGAGTTCCCTTGATCTGCTCATAGGTTTCTCCGGCAAAGGTGAAGAAGGTCTTTTGACAAAATTCTAACCGTCTCATAAGGCCTTCAATTTTTAGCGAATAATGGGTTTCGTCATATGATTCCTCAAGTTTCCTGCGCAAGACTTCTTGTTCTAACCTCAGTGGGATGGATGTGAATAAGGACGTCACGCCAAAAGAGGCCATCACTTCGTTCGATTGAATCCTCCAACCTTGGAGGTCTGCCAGGAATTGGGAGGCTGAGCTGACTGGCGCAGTCGAAATGTTTCGGAGGAATTTCAGTTTCGAGTACATCCATTTTACTAAATTATAGGTTGGGCTGCCTTTTAGGGCAATGATTGGCCACGGTGAAAATTTGGCTCATGGATCTTTGGCAGACCAGAGAAGCAAGCCAGGGCAGCATCCGATGGTTTCATTTCGCGCCGTTCGTTCTTCGTGATCACATTTTGGTGTTTGAATTGTCCGAGTAATTTATTCAGCTACCTGGTACTGCTTTGGCTTGTGCATCCTGTGTTGGTCTGTAAAATTCTCTGTCACCAAGTAAGGCCTTTGCTTTCTCATTGTAATCTACTGGATTCATTACGACAGTTGATCATCCCTTATCAGTGAATAGAATGATACTGTGTTCGTCTGTCCTTAGTTCCTTCAGAACTTTTGACTCACTTTTCGAAACACATTGGATTGGTCTGTGCGCCATCAGCAAAGAGGTGACACGTTGTCAGACGCAGTGTTTTTCATCGTCTGTTTTCTTCCTAAAGTCCCGGGAGACTCGAATTATCTACTACTCTTCAAGATGGTTCCTATAATCAATTCTCTGTCTTCTATTTCATGGATTTACCTTAACTTATTCCCACCTCTTCTGAGTCCATTCCCCCTCTGGTCATACCGTTGGCACCACACGATGTAGCTTTCATGTTCATTCTCGGAATCCTTCAGTTGGGCGTCGTTTATTTAGAACATATCCTCTGAATTTTTGGAATGTTAACCGTCGGTCTTGCCGAGGGTCCTCTCCTGGCCGTATATATATCACTTATAATTTAATTTTACACGAGATTCCATTGTTCCAAATTTTCGTTGATGGTTTGTTACGTTTAGGTCGGATTTCGTTGAAATTGACTTTTACCACCTACGCATATCCTCAAGTTGCTACAGGCAGGTGACGTCGTTCCAAACATTAACGAGATCTAATTCAAATTAATATCTTCTTCCTGTTTCTGATGTCATTAGCTCAGCTAACCCAGGTCACTCGGCTAGGACCAGGGTATAAACAGGTAACTGAAATCGTAGGATAAACAACTCGTAGCTTACTAAGTCAAACAGAAAATAGGCTTAGGTCGCAGAGGGATTGCGTGACTCGGTAAGTGAGCACTCTTCCGAGCATTGGAAAAATGTTTGGGTTGGTACCATAATGCGCACGAAATTCCTGAAAAGTTTGAACTCTGCGGATTGGTTATGAACTTGGTAGGTATTAATCTTGGCCCTCTGTCTTAGAGATATTTCGCACTTTTGTGCTGAATAGGGAATAAAAAACACGACTTCCAATCCATAAAACATGGGGTTGGACTTACGCTGTCCAAACCCATTGATGTCAATGCGAACGCTTTCTTTCTATGCCCTGTATCTTACACACACCCCAGAGGATTGTTTCCTTATGAGACCTATTCCGCGAGTCGTTGAAACAGCATTTTAATAAACTGAGGACTTTTAGAAAAGGGAGTTAGTCACATGTATCGTCAGCCCGGTCAAAGGAAACCCAACTAAACTAGATAGGTCGGAGTGTCAAGACCGATGAGCTGTCGGTCTCTCCCCCCCCCCCCCCCCGGCCTGAAGAATGATACTCCGCCTCATTTGATATCGCGTGTACTGATAATAACAGACCAGTAGAACTGCCACACAGAAAGCGCGAGTTTTTAGAGGCCGGAAGTGCTTACGTCATCCAGATGCAATTAAAGGTTGGCCTGCTCAAGACACCACTCAGAGTATGGGCAACTAACTGTGAACCAATATAAGCAGGACTGTTCCCCTTCTTAATGGTTTCCGAATATGTCAGTTGTCTTAGTATGTAATATATGCATGGTTATACATAGCTAGTAGATTTAGAATCCATTAAGGGTATAACCAAATTAATGAATAGAGGTCAATGTTCGGGCCTCAGGTTCGAAGACTGAGTTTTGCATTAAGCTGGACCTTTACCACGGAGACGTGAAAGATATTCTGTAAATATCGTGCTGACTGAAATCTAGAAAACTGCCAAGCTCTTCTATGTCCCCTAAAGTTTTACCGAATTCTAGGATGAACGACCTCAGAGTATAAGATTTGAGCCCAATTTTACAAAAGTCTACACGACTTTGTCTCGAGAACCACAACGAGCTTTTGAAAGCGCTTCCTCAATAACTTTCTAGAGCGGTAAAATGCCGCAAACTCACACAGCTTCATGCTAAATTGAGGCTGCATGGGTTTTCTTAAATGCTTCAGCATATTTCAAAATACGTTTCATCTAGGAGAATTAACTTATTCCCCTCATTAGCAAGACTTAGCTCAAATATGCCTACACAATGGCAATACGAATAATCATGTAGATCACGAAGAGGCTTGAAAGGCATTTAAAGTCAAATGGAAGAGTAAACAATTACCTTTATTCGAGCATTATCCCTGTCCAGAATAAAAATTTCTCCAGAGCGCTGATTGATGGCATGCCCCGTGGGCCATACTTCCCGGCTATCTGTCGGTGACGAGGCCTGAAATTCACGCTGGAGTTTCAGTGTTCGAGCCGGCTTTCCGAAATTCCTATCACAGACTGGTGTCTCCACGTCCTCGCTATCCACAATGCTACGACTGCTGTCAGACAACTGCAACTTCTCAACCAGACTGTGAGCAGTGAAGGGCCTACAGGGCCGAGGAAAGCATGGCTGGTGTTAAGCAGTTAGAGGAAGGGCCAAAAAACTTTTACCACTCCCTCTAGGGTGATCGGGAAAAGCGGTTTACATTCACAGATGACTGACTTGGCTTGAATATATGGTTGCTCGGGAATAATGTATAGAGGCGATAACTGTATTCACACTAAGTCAGTGGCCGAGTGGTCAAATTCCGTGCCAAAAAACGGAGTGCATCAGGGTAGGATAAGAGAAAAGTAGCTCCCCTGTAATATGGGTTATTTTGGGGTAAATTCCAGGGAGATCTGGGTAAGGGTAAGGATTAAGAGTTGGGAAAGCCTTCCTGGGTGAGGAAAGCTTGTATGTGCGTTGACGAACGCTCACCGATCGTTAACGGAACTCGCTCGCCCCACTCTGCATTGAGTCTCATTTTCGAGCCCTGTCAGCAGCCACACAGTGGTCAATAGAAGTAGAAACTGATAAACAAAGCCGTCAAAGACAAGGAAGACTGGAATGGCCATTTCGGTCAGTAATGCAGAAGGGGTATCCGTGGGGGGCTCTAGCGCGGAAATCCGAGACAAAACAAATCTAGGAGAGTTCTGTCCTGCAGCCATATTGTTGAACTATCATTTCCATGAGGGATTTATATTTGTTTCCTTTATGCGTATTTTATTCTTTTCCAATCTCTTAGTTGTTTGGTAAGGAGTACCTGTATGAGAACAGAAACCGGCCTCACTACCAGTGACTTTATGTTATATTCCTGGGAGATTTGGGCTAGCTTTATGGTTGGGGTTAGACTTAAGTTTAGGGTTTGGTTTTAGGTAAGTGTTAGGATCATGTTTAGAGGTAAAGTTAGAGTTGGTGTTATCTTTAGGGTTAGGGTTTATGGTAAGGTTAGGCCTAAGATTAGGACTGCGGTTTTAAGTTTGTTAGGGCTAAAGCTAGAGGTAAGAGATGGCATATCCGTCCATGCTGGAATGATGCCGCCTTTATTACTTGAGCAGCGCGTTTCTATGCAGATGTCCTGTCTCAGGGGCTCTATAAGTTGTCCTAACCGTTTTGTAGAGAGACCTTTCGAGTAGTCCAGATGTGAGGAGTAAAGGTATTGAAGTGCTTACAGAAGTTACAATCAGTCTGACTTGTTTATTCTTTAACTTTATGTCAAACTATTTCCTCAAGCTTTCGATATGCTGCGGGCCTTATTAAATGCCACGGATATGTATTTAATCTATACTGGGCTATATGTTCCGGACTGTCTGACATGAAGCAGGAAAAGATGCACTAAGTTTTAGTTTACTCTGTTCTCCAGCGTACACTCGACCTTATCTTAACTAACAAAGGATTTACTCGTAAATAATTAGGCATGTACAATTAAACCAACCAGAGTGCGGTAGTGAGTGTTTTACAAATTTTATTTATGAAGTTTCAATGTAGCTGTACTCTTCAGCAAAAAATGTGTTTTAACTGAGAGTTTCATTTGATTTATTGAGGGATCCACTTAATTCTCTTTTAACCCAGAGTGCGTTCACATAGAAGACTGAAACCGCAGACGCGATGTACTTTTTAAAATAATTATTTGAAAAAACTCATGGGTTTGATGTTCTGACACTTTGAGAATTTAAATTAAGGGTATTCGACAAATAACGACCCTCCTATTATAAGTTCGTTCACTTTAAAAAACCTTTTGAGGAAAACATTGTCAGCTAGCTACTGAGTGAACTCTAAATAAAAAATACATAAACACGAATAATAATTCCAAAACGTCAATGAGCCAGATGTCCCAAGAGGTCTTGTAAGCATCATATAACCCCATGGTTCTGAAACCTCCATTCGCGAATGAACATTTTACAAATTATTTTGCCTAGATATGCAACGAAGTTCAATAGCAGTTAGGCGAGGGTAACATTTAAAAAAAATTAAAAAATCGATTGGACGGCTTATACCGTGTAATAAAAACGCAATAAAAGCACTCATGCGTCGCTGATATCAACCGTTTTGAAGCGCATATCAATTAAAAAGAATTCAATTTTCGAGTCGTCTTTAATTTATAATGGACTTTTATCTCCGTAAGCAGGTTCAATGGTGTTCTATAGTTCGTCCCCTATAAAAACTATCTCACCAATAACAACTGGGCTGTAATCAAGGGACTGGAACCAACGGCATAACTTATAAAAAGGTAATATTATATGGTTACGGCCTGCATGTCAGCTTGAAAAGAAACGCCTAGAAGACCATCGAAAAACTCAGATACTAAAATCAAAGAAGCGTACGAGAGCGCCAAGAGACTGGGGAGTAATTTACGGAAACTACTAGCAGATTATTCCGAGTACGAATTACTGAATATAAAGTAGCGGCGAGAGAGAATGGCCTGAAATTCTCAAGCTACGGCTCCTGCGACACGATCTGATGAAACCTTCAGGCCCGAAAAGGTCAAAATCCGCACAAAATGTGACACCCCCTCGAGTCACGTGTTTTCAAAGTCATGCACATCCAGCAAAGAGTTGGTACACAAATGTTGCGTCATTCTGCCTTCCTTAAACTGATGAGACAACCTATACAGAATAATCACGCACATTGGACACAGTGGTTGAATAGCGCGCCGGGCTTGGTGCTAAGGAGCCGTATTTTCAGGTAGATATTGGGTCAAAATACGAGGAACCTGCAGATAAGAATGTCAACTTGACTGGTCAGGAAATCCCCACGCCAGTCATGAAAACCCGCACGAATTTCCAGAAACAGGTGATTCGAACAGAGCCTGCCAGGCAATGGGCATTAAGCGACCTAGTAACCATGGCACATGAATACTGTAAAAACCTGTGCCTCCGTAACATGTTTTGATTTTGACTTATGGTGGGTTCAAGGATGAATGGGACGTCGCGAGTCAGAAATACACCTCATTCGGTGGTGAAATATACCCATTCGTAATCACCACACGAACCCCACCTCTTCACATGTATCAGTAGTATTCGTAGTAGTAGTAGTAGTAGCAGTAGTAGTATTAGTAGTAGCAGTAGTATTAGTAGTAGTAGTAGTAGTAGTAGTAGTAGTAGTAGTAGTAGTAGTAGTAGTAGTAGTAGTAGTAGTAGTAGTAGAAAGCCATTAAGCCGATTTGTGAATTTAACGCAATTTTCTTGTGGCGAATTCTCTTGTCGTAAACTGGAAAATTGAGTTCTGAACAGCTTAAACTAATTCCTCGTTAGATTACGACGTATCCAATAAAATCCGCCACAATATGTAGGTTGAACCCAATTTAACATCTTACGTATTTTTTTAGCATGTGACATACTCGGAGAGATGACCTGCATGGTTGCAACGAAACACCCCATGGAACCCGAACGGCTGCACGAGCTGCTGCAAATTTACCGTAAACACCCCTTCTACTTATGTTAATAAACATCCGTCTTGACACTTCGGTGAGAATGCTATAAGAGGCCCTTAAGGTTAGGTGCTGGCTAATACATTCATGAAAAATCTGGAGCAAATAGATCCCAAGGTCAGTTCCATTCTCTTACAAACAACGCACAACTATATTTTCGTTGAGATCAAGTTTCTGACACGGGGCAAACATGGGTTTGGCGACCTCGTCAGTTTACGCAAAAAATATCAGATATGCGTTCGAACATGCAGAATGCAAATAACAATTTTTGGAAAAAATCTTCTTGCAGAGAGATAATATTGGCATTCTTACGAGGCTCACGAAGTGAAGAGGAAAATATTCGAACTTCAGAGGCTTCGTTTTAATCAAGAGAAGGAAACCCTACTGTGGTCCATCTCCATACATACCATACACACTCTATCCTTCTCGGAGATGGAGAAGGAAATAACCTCCCCCAGGCAACCCACCATACGAAATGAGAACTTTGAGAAACTTTTGCATAAATGGCTGCCCGAAAAACGCATATAAGGAAGTACTGGCCGTCAGCCTTCCGGTCAACTGCGCTCAAATTTTCAATGAAACTAAGGACGTTTGCCGCAGCATAACTGAATGGTCATAAATTACGCAAGCTGTACATCTGTAAAATTTATACCAGACGACTGCTAAACTAACCGAAGTTGGCTTGCATGTGTACGTTGTTTCTTACCGTGTTTATGAGCTTTTGAACAACCGGATGTAAATACATCAGGTTCACGAAAACAATATTTAGGGTGTGGTCCACAAAAACACAACAGAGGCTCTATTGAAAACAAAAAAACAACATCTATTGACCAGTTAACCAAAACCTTCTGCTAGATACCATACATAAGGTGTAATTAACCTCGGCATTAAATGTTATCTTCTGTGGTCTCACGTTCACTTCCTACGGTAGTCGGAAGCGGTAGAAATAAGAGGAGAAAATTAGCTTATTGCGACCGAAACGATGCTAGCCGTTCTGGCTGCTCTGGTGCGTTTCCTCTGGCCTAAAACCTACCATCCACCTATGAATAAGGTAGCTTAATATTTTTTAACTCTGGTATCGCATGACGCACTCAGGAATTCGACGTTGGTTCCACCAAGCATTCCTACTGCATGTGTGGCCACGAGGAGATCAAGATCAGATGAAAACGAGAGTATGGTCTTTGCCGGCTTTAGCATTCAAGACTTCGTGTCTGCTCCTAGATTTATTATTAACAAGTTTATTTTATCATCTCAGCATTTTACCACATTGTATATATCTTAAATTCCCCAAGATTGAGGTGGTATTTTAATAATACATGCCCAAATAGATAAGAGTCTTCAGGAAAAAAAATTGCATGACAAGATAAACATTACTAGGTGACCACTAATATAGCAAATTAGATAGGTAAAAACTGTTGCCTGAAAAACTCACGGAACTTGCTCATCGAAGATAGTCTCAGGGTCGATTTTCAGTCCTGGAGGACGAGAAGGCTGCGTGGATACCAATATGTCCTTTCTTGACCAATCACTTAACTCCTCCACCAGAGGAGATGCAGCTGATTGTGCTTCGGTCTCAGGCGCATCTTCCTCTACAGCCTCCACCTTCTCTGAAGGCCTCGGCGTCTGCCCTGTAAACTGTTCCTCGAATTCAAGGCGTCCGAGGAAGGCGTACAACAAGGCTGCCCGATCTGCAGTTTCTGGGTTTTTAACCTCATCACCTGACATACCAGAACAGTCCACCACTGGTAAGGCGTAGCGCGGCCACATAACTGCTGAAAATGGCAATAAACAGAACACATAGTTTTGGTAGAAATGAAGGACCGCAGAGTGCCAAACAAGCTTTTTTACTCACCCAGTCAATAGATCACAGGTTCCGACGTGTCTTTTTATCGCTGGAAACTGCTTTGATGGAGTTCCACCATATGCTACGTGAAGAGATATCCCCCTAAGAGTAGCCAAAGTAGGTCATCCAGTCAACAGTCGAATTATGGCCTTCTGCCTGTCATCTAGACCTGCAGTCCAACTCAAAATCAAGCAAAAACCTTGAATAAGGAAACGTGATCTGATTCCAGTACTCCCTCTGACGGTGAGATCTTAGCACTTTAGGTCATTTTTTCGGAGATTTTAATGTTCAACAGTCAGACATGCGATCTGATGGAATGTCTTGAACTGACATAATATACGCCCTCTCCATCATGCAAAGCCCTAATCGAAAAGGATTAGGAACATTTCTGGAATTTTACTCTCTTACCTTACGATGATAGCCACTCGTTCCTAATCTGACCGGCCCGTGTCCCGACCAGCAGCAATCGTATCACATACGCACCCGTATATTATTCCGAGCAGGTCATCTGTGCAGTCTTGCCACTCAGTGTGCTACAACTGGTTCAGTCATGGTAAACGTACTTTTCCAACCCGAAATCGCCAACGGGCTAAAAAATTGTCGGACTGGTTGGAACGCTGGATGAAATCCTTGGTAAAGGAAGTTTCGAATGAGAATGACTTTTATGAATCTTACGTGACAGAAGGATAAAGTGTTGGTGACCGTCCTGGCTTGAATTTAGAAACTAAAAAAATCGTTGGAACTAACAGATACACGATGTTCACCTGAGAATTGCAAGGTACTAGCCGACTAGGGATAACGATAACCACTTCACGACTTCCAGCAATCGTAGTGATTTGCTTACAGTGCTACTCATTTATGTGCAACGACCACTGAACCTTTTAATTCATAGTGCAGACAACGAAAAATATCATAGAGCACGGAAAATTGCCAGGTTGCTTTAGAATACGAAAACTACTTAAAGACTCTGAATAACTCGCAACTGTTGATTACCATTAAAAGACGTCTCACAAAGCAAATGTCAGCACGCAATCGAGTTAAGACTTCAAACCAGCGTTTTGATTAAAGGCCAGTAAGGAACACCAGGGTAAATAATACGTTGACAAAGTTAATTTACTCGAAAGGTAATGAAATTAGTCATTTTAAAAGATCTTATAAAGGCCAAGGTTGGGTGGGAATTACGAATCTGATTTTTATTGTAGAACAAGGAATCAAAACTCCCCTTAATGCAGATAACCTTGCGCTCAATTCCAGGGAGATCAGGGTTGGGGTTGGGGCTAGGGTTAAGGTTGGGGTTAGGGATGAATATGGGATCAGAGTTGGTATAAGGTTTAGGGCCAGGACAGTGGAAGCTGGTACCTCTTTCAAAAGTTAGCGCAAAGCCGCTTATATTACAGGAGATTTCTATTCCGGTGTCCTAGCAATTGTGCTTTCGACGTAATCACGTTATTTACTTCAGTCCTTTAACAGTATCGTTTGGTTTTTGTTAGTCACTGGTTGAGTTACTTGCTTGAAAATGGTGATTTGTTCATTTCAGACACTCACAAGTAAGTGAAGTGAAGTTGTGAAGGGAAAGTTTCGTTAGACGCTCGATCACGGCATCGCTGTCGGAGAGGATTTCATCCAATCTGAAGGGTAAGAAATTATAGTCCGCAATTCACAAGAGTTCGGCTAGTAGACAAAGTTAGCCTACTAACGCTTAAACTCAACGGTTACTTTAGGTATGCAAACGATATAAATAATTAAATGAAATAAAAAAATGTATTTAATGCCAGGTTACAGGCAATATGAAAAGAAATATATAATGGGGATCAGGCTATCAGTGAATAAAGCTCCCGAAGAAACACGAATAATAGTGTTTTTCGGGTTAGTCAGAAAAAGAAACTGCTGTTGGATGATAGCAATTCGGAATGGGGGAAGGGTTGGCACAAGTTCAGTGCAGTTCAGTCGCTAGTAAGTGAAAATGACTGTGTAGATCAATCCCGAAAGGAAGCGATTCGACAGGGGAACCAAAAAACGCACGCACAGGGGCATTCCCCAAATAGATTACCTATCAATTAGATGGGGAAGCTCACCCTTAAAACTATTTTTTCCGTGCAGTTGAACCACGAGATCCAGAAAATTCTAACTACCAAAAATCAAGGTGAATATCTTACTTGAGTCTTTGGTCGTAAATTTCGCCCGGACTTGCTTCTAGCGTTTTAGATTCATCTATTTGAGTTTACATTGACGTCATTTGCATAAAACATAACCATATTATGAGGTCAATTCTTCTTTGCCTTGTTCTGGGTTCTCAATCATAACCATTCTTCGCCAGAGTGGTCCTATGTCTTTATTTTCTACTACGTCTGCTGGAAGAGTAGTTAACTGTCCCATCTCATTATTGTTCGTTTTTAATTATATTAACCGTAAAATGCCCCCAGTTCCGGCCTCTGAGGTGAAATTGGGTTAGTTCCGTGAAACCTCCTTTCGACGGGTCGAGGACTTCTTGAAGTGGTTGTCCACTATCATGCACAGTTCGAGGCGTGCAAACGCGTGATTCTACTAGTATCCTTAACGGTAAACTGATAGAAACCATAACAAGTAGCTCCAACTGGATCAAAAGCTCAATAGGTGCTAAAACAGATTGAGCACCGCTTCATCTTTCTTGCACGGCTTTCAGATTGCACATCAAAGCAGGCTGGGCTGAGTAACGCGTGCGCGCACGGTTCAAGCCTTATCGAAGCTGACAAAAACAAAATCACAGGAATGGCTGCCCCGCTCGGAACTAACCTCCTACGAAATTCCCAACTCTACCCAAATTACTCATTTCAGTTAACCTCTGTATGCTAGAGTGGTTGATTTGAATTCGATTAGATGGTGGAACTTCAAAATAAACCAGCAAACTAACCGACCATTTTCCATCAGTTCGTGCACAAACCGGGTGGCGGATTCGCTGCAGCCCAAGAATAGTAGTATACTGAAGGCCTGCTGATGGAAGGAGCGTATCTCCACCCCAGACACCTGAGTAAGGTTTGCTAGCATCTTTTGGGCTACGTGATCAATGTACTCGTGCAGGTTCTGGGCGTTGGCTTGTATGGCATTTTGTATGGCTTCTCGTTCCTCCTGCAGTGCAGAGGCCAGACCACTCAGATTACAAAGACAGTCCTAGGAATAGAAGTAAAGAGCACCTGCCTGTATACAGATAGTAGCTTATTAAGAAAAGACAATAGTGCCTTAAAAAACAAATAAGGGTGCAACTACGGCACAATTTACGGCGACAAAAACTATGGAGAAAACGGAGGAATCACACTCCTTATGCCTTAAATGGGTTCTTAAAAAAACGATAACGAGCCGTCTGATTCGCATTTAAGAGATATTTAATGGTTGAAAAGTGGATCTCATCTGCGTGACATGCTTGAGAGGTTTATTTCACAGTTCTTTCAAGATCATCTAATTAAACAATGAATGAAAAGACTGTAATAGGAACAAATAGAAGAAGAAGGAGAAAACAAGAAGAAAAAAGGTCGAAAGTTGAGGCAAGGACTTCAAAATTTTCATTAAAAGTAGCTGCCACTCGTCATCGCTTAACGTCTTATTTGGAAAAAATTGAAGGATTTGCTTTCATACCCCCCTCCCCGCGGCATGGGAACATGAAAGCTCCTCGGTAAGACAGGTGGCCTTGCGCTAAATTCCAGGCAGGTTAAATATTTATTCTGTCCCAACCATAAAAATCACCGTAAACCGAACCTTACCTTAACCCCAAATGTTAACCCTACTGTACCCGCAATTTGGTGCAAAGCCACCCGTATTACGGGCGGTTCCTATTTTCATAACTTTCCGGGCGGGGAGGGGGTGAATATAAGCGTAACCTGCTGAAATGGGACGTCACATCTTAATAACAGCGAAACTTTATACTTCATCTTTTACATTTCGGTCTTATTAGGCATAAATCTCATGAGATGAATGGCATTGCTGATGAGACAGCAGTCCTCAAGATAGAAACAGCATACCTTCATACGTCAAGAATGATTTCCAACACAAAGCCAACAAAGGTACCCATACTGGTAGATCAAGGTTAGCATCTTCACTTAAGTGACTGAGTGCAAATGGATGCCATTTAAGGAAGAAATCGATTATAGAAATATTAGCTTGCAAATGCCTTACTGGATATTGCCACAGCAACTGCCCCGATCACAGGTCCAAAAGACCTGAAATTTACAAGCTGACACAGTTGGTTAGTGGGCTGAAGGAACTACATCGGAGTTTGAGAGCAAACGTATCTGCGAAAACCACCTTAGAGGCTCTTTCCATGCAACGCACATAAATACGTAAACAGTTACATGACCTGGCTTACAGGATCTTAACTTGAGTTTTTTTCCGCGAACTGTTGTCGTAAATAGTCTGTCAATGTGTTTTTTGTAAGAGTCAAAAAACAGAGACCCCAAAAAGAAACACCGATGTCAATCTTTGCCCAAATTTAATTGCGGTAAGTTTTTCTTTGCTGGCCTCAGGTCTCAATCGTTACCAATCTTACGTCAAAGCAGAATAGGACGTTATTTTAGGGTAAAGTAAGGTTGCTGTTCTGCAGTTGACGGCGTAGAAGCAGATATTCGTGTGCAAACATTGGTTATGGACTTTTTTTGTTCATGATAAGAGGTCTGACAGAAAGAGCTGTGGAGGTAGCCAGTGAATTGCACTAAATTACCACAGGGCAGTTTGGCACGTTAAAGTTTATGCTGGTACTCACTACAAGTAGACGCTATTTTTAAACGTGCATCACAGAGTGAGGTTTTAGGTAGGGAATGAGGCTTTTAAATAATCGAGAAATCACGGGTACCAACCACTTCATTAGGATCTATTCGTTCACAATTGCAACTGAGCTTGCAAAAGACATTTTCGATTATTTATTTCCAATACTACTACTACTACTACTACTACTACTACTACTACTACTACTACTACTACTACTACTACTACTACTACTACTACTACTACTACTACTACCACTAATACTACTATCACTTTTAATACTGCCACCACTACTAATATCACTACTATTACCACTACTACTACTACCACTTGAATATCTTCCCACTAAATACTGTATTTGGGCATAAAGAAGCATAAACATAGTGATACTGTAAAAGGAGATGGACTCAGTCTTCCGCGAGATGTCGGTATTTTGTTGATCCATCAATTTGTATAACCGCCACGACAACGCTTTGAAGAGGGAGTCCAACGAGCTACATCTGAGCAAACCGTTTCTAAGTTTGAGAGTCCGTCGACCAGAAGTACTTGGATCGTTAAACTTGTACACAAGGCTATTCGTGGTGGATTCAAGTCAAAGGTTCATCAGGGCGAATAACTTGAAACCGCAGGCGTTTAATCTTCCAAGGTTAGAAGAGTGAATTCAGTGCAGTGGGACAGAATTTTCTTTGAATAAGTACGGCGCCGTATCTCCAGTCAAACTCATTAGTATTCCCTCCAGAATCTCCGGTATATCAACCCTACCTCTCTGATTGTCCCAGGTTAGTCACCTCCCAGACATTTTAGAAACCAATGATTCAATGCGTCACAAGTTTCCACAATCCCCTTTGCTTCGTACTTCAGATAAGATCATTTACTTTTTGTGAGCGGCATTTAGACACTCAGGAAAAAAACTGCTGTGCCAATACCAGAAATTCCAAGAGCGAAGACGATTAACGGAGCATGGGAATTTTGGGTGGATAGGTTATACTGCCCTCATATAGGTCAAAACTCCTTGACCAAGTTTCCGTTTCCAGACACATTTGTCTCAAGCAGATGCATTAGCAATACAGTATTGAGGGGACCAGTAATAAATTCAACGGAAGATATTTTAAGCAGGTGGTTACAACTTTTGTCCGTCCGAGCACGTTTGGAGATCAAACACTGCGTTGGTTCCTAACACCTCCCGCCTACACTGCTTTGAGTGTTTACTCCAAAGAATTTCGATAAGGCTCTTGGAACAAAAACCCATGGAGATTTTTTATACCTAATACCTAATTTGTGAGTACTTTAAATACTAATGTACTGTGACAAGACTTTAGTTATTACTTTATTATCATTAAATAATGTCATTCGGACTATTTGTCATAAGGAATTATCATTTTTCTTTTGTTAGAAAGAAGGTAGAATGTTGAACCCTGTTGACTAGGCGCAAACAACCAAAAAGAGGGTCTCTGAAAGAATCCAGCTATACGGACCGGCATGAGCTACACTCGCAGGCAACGGAAAGTACCCAATACTCCCTCCCGCATATTTCTACAGTACGTGAACCGGCTCGCCGGCGAGAAGCGTGTGGGCGTATCGACGTGAACGCATGGCTAGAAAGGGGGTTAAGCTCTGGTTTTGAGTCTTTTGGTTCAACCTGGGTTCAGTGCGATCTCGACCTCTCTCCTTCGGGTGTAGGTCAGGCAAAAATCAGTGTGAGGGGGCGGGTCGACTGTCGGCGAAGTCGGCGTGCGAACGGGTGAAGTGCGAACTCTCACATGTTGCTCCCAACACTGCCACGCACTTTTTAAGTCATTGCAGCTTGCGAAGACTCTGTTACACGAGGAAGAAACCGGAAAAGAGCCATCGCAGTTAGCAGAGTTAAAAAGACAGCTCAGGCAGTTTGGTTTTTACTTAGATTAGAAGTTTGAGCGCAGATTCAGTTGGATGTCATAAATAGCGTGAACCTACTACCACCATTTCCTTGGAATAAATCGGCACGACGGAGCCGCTGCTCAAGCATAAACAGCCGAGACTAAGTTGGCATTTGGAGAGGCCGATTGAGAATCCTGAACTTATCGATTTGCCACCCATAACATCACTTTTCTCAAAATGTCACGCTCTAAACAATGTGCTCACTCAATCTTATGGAAATTATGTTACTTATATAGCCATCTGAGCGTAAATTCTTACATTCTTAGGCGTACATTCACGCAGATTTTATTTGGGATAATCCAGTAACTTACATTCACTGGGACCACGGATCTCTCCGGTTCTTTGTATGTGATTGGTTGCCACACTTAGCGTCGTTCGCTCTTTCTTACCGGAAGTTTTCAGGTTAATTATTGCAAATTTCTTCTAACTCCCACCCGTTAAAATATTGATTTTGGTCCATAAAGCCTGTGAGATTCAGAATTTGTGAAATTCCTCTTACACAATCTCAAAAAGCCACATAATTGGTACTTGTTGTAGATTTTTTAAAGAATTCTATACTGGAAAGACGATAAGCCGCAGAGTAATCTTTCCGTCCGGAGTGACTCCACAAACGATCGGCAGGTAGGATTGGGGGCGAGGCTGAATTAGGAAAGAAACCTTAAACCCTTGAACCCCTGTAAGGGTTCCTAACATGATTACTATGTATGTTTGAAGTAAATCAACAAGTGTTTTCCCAGTGAAAGCCATCGAAGTCACGTTTGGAGCTAAATGCGAGTTCAAAAAGTTGTTCAGAGATAAACCAAACAGCGCATTGACATGTAAATCTCTTTTTGAGATACTCAGGCCTGATTAATAGCCACCAACTGGTTATTCGAGTAGTTAACTATTTAAAGCTGTCAAGGACTGTTTAACTTTTTATCAACGAGGCATCATATCTGCCCAGGATAACTTTACCTAGAAAAACACTAAATGCCAACAAATGTGGTGCAATTTTGTATTTTTACATAGTTTATCTACAGGAAGGTATAGATTATGTATATTTGAATGATATTCAGCCCATTGTCTATAGTGGTACGTTAAGCGTGTACCATCTCATCAGTCTGAAGACTTCTTACACGAAAATTGATCCCAAAACTGCAACCCAATAGAAATGCCCTACAAATGTAGGCTTATTGCTAGATATTGTAAGTAATTAAAGGCGCCTAGTGCCCGAATGCTAGATACTCAGCAACGCTAGGCACCAAACAATTTGACCGAGGCCATCCGTAACGGCTAACCGACGAACAGGAATTTAGCCTGACCTGAACTGTGGACTATTGTTTTGATTTACATATAAGTTGTATATGGCAAGTCTATGGAGGTCAACGCTGACCAAGGGTACATGTTTGTGCTTCCGGCATAACATTTGATAGAGTAAACTTCCACCATGAGTGCTACGCTGCTACGCACATTTCATGCCTACACTTTAAGTATTGTTTTGCACAGATCCCGAATCCGGTTACATGGGTTCTGATTGGGGCATAGCAGAAGTGTCGTGTTGCGAAAAGAGCTACATTCGATCGAGACCACGGCAACGTAACCGGGTAGTGTAGTAAACTATGGGTACTGTTAATCGTCTCTAAAGCTTCGAGAAAAAAATCCCCGCATTAACATAATTATTGCCCAATCCGTTCAAGTCAGAGTAAGCTCTGGTAAGCGTCAACATTTCATTCTACAAATGCCGTTTTGCAATGCTTGACACAGAGGCTCCCAGTTCATCAGTTGAACATGACTGCGGACGACAATCTCCTTTTCAGCAACAGAGCGACGAAAAAACATAAGAACTGGTGGGTTTGCTAGCTTCTTATCGCTTTGCAATGACAGCGTGCCCAGTCTGAGGAAAGTATCGGGTTCCCTGATCGACCTTACATAAAGTAACACGGTTTTCTTTCTCAAAAAGGCCTGACTCAAACTAGGTTGACGAGAAATGACGCAATAAGATTCCTAGATGGCTGCCTGAAAACATTGCTATCAAGCTTAGTCTCCTGCTCATAAAAATGATGACACGACTTTTCAGGTTATTCTGAGAGGGGAGATGCGTCTAAAATTGCTGTGCATACTTGTATGTTGTGTCGATGGTGCTAAAATGATTAATTTTGCGAAAGAATACAGAAACTCATCAACTTATGAGTGAGTTACGTTCCGAACGGCCGTTCAATATATTCGCAAGTATTATTCAAACGCATTGTACGTGGCACTATACTCTATTCAAATTCGCACCTATAATTAACCTCGATAATAACTCAATACGGATGTGTTCTTATCCTAAAAAAAGTACTGGACCTCAGCGAATATGAATCGCAAGTGCAGTCATCTCCGTTGGAATGTATGAAATTTTGCAAGCAGAGAAGTGTCTGCGTTTGAGTTGTAGTTGCATCCTAACTTTTACAGATATTCGCCAGATTGTTTTTACTAGTAAATAATTGAGCGGCTCATGTTGTTAGGTTCACCATAATCATCAGGAAAAATCTCGACTAGCAGCATAAGACGAAAGACACCAGAAGCAGGGATTGATTGCGCAGAGTACCTCGGCTTGCCGACCCAAGTAACGGTGGCCACGGGTGAGACCAGTGCGTGTGCTGTCAGTGTTCAGTCATACCTAAGAGAGGTGAGACAGCGATGACGACTAGTTTTATATGTTCACTAGAGCTTGTCGGAACACCCTGTGTACAGTGGTGCATGCTACATAAACCGATGGATAGAGTGGGGTAGTCGTCCGTGTTGCGTTCACCGAAGGGTTTTGCACTCAAATGAGGGTATAAATAGCTGCGACCACCTGAATGTTCGTGTCCCCGAACCGAGATCCATTTAGCGGCTGCAGGTCAGCATGCCTGGGGTAAGGTCAAGTTATCTTGCAAATGGGGACTTTGTGATGAGATTGAGTGACATGGATTTGTTCGAGCCCCGGACCATGGAGGCTGAGCAGTGTCATGACGGTGATCGGCCACAACTCTCAGGGATAGAGTAGGTTTTACTTGTAAAGATGAATCCTTGAAAGATGAGAAACCTTACAAGATCAAATTTTTAAGTGAACGTGAAGAAGAGCCCTTTGGAAGTGTAAAGGAGATGTGACTTCTGTGTACGAACAGGATTAGTAAATCGGGCATTTCAGACTAGAGGATACAAATACCTGGGCTCGGCTTCTCAAAAGGCATGCACTTTCACACTCTTTCGCACCAAACTTCGTGCTTTGAAGTTCAGACAACAGTGGCTTGGCAACCGGGATGTTTTATAAGGCTAGACAGGACTCTCCTCAGAGGTTCCCCATTTATCCTCTGAACGCGACACTGAGGCCACACCGATGCTATTCCTAGTTGCTACTCCAGGGAAAAAGTGCATGAAAGTGACCTCAGGGTCTAATGAGTACGAAGAGGAACCGGTCATAACTTAACTGTCAGCTGCCAGAATTAACGAGAGACATTGGTTGTGTGTCCTCATTTGAGAAACCTTAGCAATTGACGAATCAAATTTTGGCTCCTGTAAATGCGACAATTGTGGGAATCTAAGTGTGACTTCACGCACCTTACGCTGTGTTACATCCCTTCTATCGGTGATGTTGATTAAACTCTAGAAGTCAGTGTCACAATGCACCCACAAGAAGACTTAACCAAAAAAACCTGGATCAGAAGCGCGATGGGTATCTTGATACTGCCCAGGTTCGACCTGCTGACGACCTACCTCCAAGTGGGAATGTGAGCAAGACAGCCAGAGTCATCCAATACAGTCCCACTGACATATCATTAGTTGTTGGTCTCCAAGCCCTCCTCGATTGGCTACAAGCATAATCCTTCTGATCCGGTCACCAATAGGAATTTAGTCATCGTTGTCCTCCCACAATGGACTGCCGGTTGCCGTTCCGGGCTATCGTCGCATCGAAAGAATATAACACGTACGCAGCGTTCAAACAATGTTATAAGGCCTTTAGAAAGGTATGTTGCCTTTCAACACTTGATCGTGTCTGTCCTTTTGTCAACCATTTTCCTAGGCCACTTGAACAAAGTTCTTTAAGGAACTACGAGGCATCATAATGGCGAGTCAGTTCCGGTACAACAAGTGATCTTCTACTGTATTTTCCACTCTACCACGCTCTGTCCTGTTTACTTACAAGTCAAAGCGGCTCATCAAAAATTATATGATCATCTCTTATTACAAAATGGTTCACAATCATGAGGTGGTGCCACCGAGTTCCGTTAAAGTTAGCCGGTTTCCTGCTTTCGCGATGTACCACGTTCAAAGCGACCTGACTGCAGAATTTATCACTGTCTTCCCATCCCTCACCTTCTCTACGTTTCAAGAGCTCAAGAAGAGGTTACTGACATTTGCAGAGGTAAATTTAAGAGCTGATTAATTTATCTTTCCCCAAAAATTCCCTACTTAGAGTACGGGAAACCGATACAGAATGACCCATTCTAGACTTTGGCCAGCTGAACGTCTCGAATTCCGTATTCTTCGTTACCAAGAGGTCTTCTACAGTTGTGCACACAGGAGTCTTTAGTAAGTACTTTCTGTGATGCTTCGAGCGGAACGGTCTCCCATCTGCCCCTTAGGTCATCGCCCGAAGTGAGCAGATGTCGATCAGGGATCCGAGTGGCCTCTACAGCTCGATCACTGCACATTATTAAATACATTCTGCGTCACAATCACGATGTGGTATTAAAAGGTCTGCACAACTCGTTCGATGCTGTGAGGGGGAGGCCGTTGCTGGTTCAGGAACAGCAAGTTACCCATAAAAACCATCAGAGGCCTAAAGAATCACATAAACTGAAGAAAGGAGGGCAACAATTTCCAATTTTGAAGTTGGAAGACTTTGCGCCTGCAAGTATTTTACGCAAGGACGATATTTATTTCAAAAAACTCGAAAGATTTCCCGGTAAGTAGTTCACTATGGAAATGTTCACTCACCATTTCTTCGAGGGATGATTTTTTTGAAATGGTGACAAAGTTAGTTAATTACGGGTGTTTTATTGCCTCATACGTAGCTGGCATAGAACCTGGGCTACATGTGCGCGTCTCCTAACTCGCACTGTCCCAGAAAGGTCATGTTACCCAAACGAACAATCCAAGCAAGCGCAGCAGCTCCAATTGAGCAAATTTGGTTGTTTGCAATTAACAGGATCGTCTGTCTGGTCTTCATGGCAATGAATATCTCCTACGAATTAGTACCCTCAGATTCTGGAAGCGGTAACGTATAAGACAATTGACCCCTCTCCTTGACAAAAATCAAATTACTTAGGAGTATCAAAAACAGAAATGTATCGTTGCGTGAAACACGAATCTGCAGTTAGGGTTATATGTGACTGAATGAAGACAAGTAAACCCAAAATAGCTTTGTATTAATTAAATTCCCTACTCTGTCGTCCCCCTCTTCTCTCTCTCTCTCTCTATCTATCTATCTATCTATCTATCTATCTCTCTCTCTCTCTCTCTCTCTCTCTATATATATATATATATATATAAATATATATATATATATATATATATATATATATATATATATATCATATGCTACACGTCGCTATGCGACCGCCTGCGAGGGCTCTAGTCTGAGTTCCAGGGCACAACGGAACATGCATGTTCCTTAAGCAGATCGGTGAGCCACACACTATATTCATATTCCCGATAGCAACCGACAAAGCAACGAGCCCGTGGCTCAATGGTAGTGCATTCGACTCAAATACCAAAGGTCGCGGGTTCGAATCCTAGGTGTTCCACACTTGGGATTGGGTATGACTGGCTGATGACGGCTAATAAGCCAGAAATGGCCATTCCGGTCTCCCTTGTCTTTGTCGGTTCCATTCCATCATATGCTACATGTCGCTATGCGACCGCCTGCGAGGGCTCTAGTCTGAGTTCCAGGGCACAACGGAACATGCATGTTCCTTAAGCAGATCGGTGAGCCACACACTATATATATATATATATATATATATATATATATATATATATATATATATATATATATATATGTATATATATATCCCAGGTGAGTCACACTTAAGATTCGGTATTACTGGCTGATGACGGCTTATAAGCCAGAAATGGCCATTCCGGTCTCCCTTGTCTTTGTCGGTTCCACTTTAACAACATATGCTACATGTCGCTATGCGACCGCCTGTGAGGGCTCTAGTCTGAGCTCCAGGGCACAACGGAACATACATGTTTCTTAAGCAGATCGGTGAGCAACATACTATCATCATATACCCGATCGCAACCGACAAAACAACGAGCCCGTGGCTCAATGGTAGAGCGTTCGACTCAATTACCAAAGGTCACGGGTTCGAATACCAGGTGAGCCACACTTGGGATTGGGTATGACTGGCTGATGACGGCATATAAGCCAGAAATGGCCATTCCAGTCCCCCTTGTCTTTGTCGGTTTCACTTTAACAATATATATATATATATATATATATATATATATATATATATATATATATGTATGATAAGGCGGAACCGACAGACACTGGAGACTGGATTGGCCATTTCTGACATATTATCCGTCATCAGCCAGTCATACCCAATCCCAGGTGTAAATCGCCTGAGATTCGAACCTGCGGCCTTTGGTCATTGAGTATAACAAAGCCATCACCCTCAATTTTCATTTGGGACACCTTCAGTCTTTGGACGCCCATTATTGCTTAACAGCAACAACGCAGGTCGTCACTGATTGTTATCGTACCTGCACGTCTCTTCCCCTCACAATTTGTTCACAAAATTTACCACTGGTCTGTCTTTAAAGTTTTGAAGAGCCGAATCAGTGGGCACGTTGCTACCGACGTTCAGCATTTGGTAGCAGCACTCGAGCTCTCGGTTGTATTTTATTTTGTGTAGACCTGGTTCCTCTGCAAGTTCAAGGGCCAGTTTTTCGTAAGCCTCTTTTTTTTTCTTCCTCGATATGCTGTTGCTGGGACCGGAATGCACAGACGAAGTTAAACTCTTAACCAAACGTTTTAGACAAAAGATGATAAGTGAACCCAAGACAAGCTCCCGCTGAAGACCGGTCAGCCTTTAAAAAAAATGTTAGATCCTCTCCATATTTGCAAACTGCATGAAACATCCGAAAATGTTCATTATATATTTTCATTTCAAACTATTACCTTTGGTCAATACAGTCTAGCTCTAAGCTAATGTATGATACGCAAGCCTAGAAGGAATTATTGGGTTTGTTGTAAAGAGCCAAAATTTCCTGAGCGAAAGCTGACAGTTTCTTGTTGACCGTCCGGTGATTAGACGTTGTTCTCAATCACGCTTTTTACACACATGGCATGCTTGTTTTGGGGCCTGTGGTTAGAATGAAATGTCTGTGTAAATACCAGCATACGATCCGTTTGTCTTATCAACGGATAAATTTTGCGTCTAATGGGCGATGCATGGAGAATAGCCAACACGCAGTAAGGCACTCTTTTGAAAAACTAGAAAGATCAGGGATATTTATTGCACGCTTCAAACAAATCATTGCCTTATACAATGGCTCACTGCATATATAAGTTAACTTAAAATTTGGCTACCTCATGTGCCCATTTAAGGAAAAGTGGATTTGTTTGGTTCCAGGAGACTTAAGCTTAACCCATTAGTGGGATCCGTCAAACTTCGAGGCCGAATTCCGCATTTCGTGGGCACTTTATCCTTCGTCAAAAATTTCGGTTGCGGGTGTTTTTAACTCTTATATCAGCAACTAATTATTCATGCACCACTAGCATTCTATTCGGAAGGTTTTTCATGTTTTCTTGAAATTTGACATCTTAAATGTCTTCCGGAAATGTTCTTTCTCCAGACAGAGCTGAGGTTTTGCATTTTTGACGTGCAAAACCTTATAAGAACACCTGTGATGAGGCACCATGTCTAGGGTTGGTGGCTTGTGTGTTTTGTTCACGTTATCTCATAGGTCAACACAGTAATAGGCGAAGAAAATTTTTACTCGAAATGAGACAAGTAGTGTCGAGTAAATAGGAAGAGGAATAGCAGACAACAATGTTACTTAGATTACACAGGAGTCTTCCTAGGAGTACACACCTATTTATCAAGGATGTGCGCCGACTGGCTGTCTGGTTGTAGTTTTCGGGACTGAAATTTTCTCCAGAGGCATTTACATCTGACAATCGTACAACTTAACATGCTTTACTGGCTTATCCTGTATTTGCAAGTTAGTTACATTGTATCTTGCGAATCTTCGCTGTGGTATCGAACGGGGACGAGGAGGAGAGCAGAAGGCAGTCAAAAGCTCAATTTTTAATTCTAAAACTACTTTTTGATTTATAACGTTCTTCTCATTAAATTATTTTTTTGCAAAACGTTACAATCGTGTAATTCTTGCACTGGAAGGCTGCACAGCCAGAGTTCACTTCCTTGCAGAATAGTGCTGTTTACTCATGGTGAATAAAACGAAAACATAAAACACTATTTGTGGAAGGTTGTATAGGAGCACACTTGGGTTATAGTATTTCGTAATATGCCGTCCAAAATAGCGCCGTTTATCCCATTGAATGATGTCAAGGTATTTTGTTGAAGCCTGCATTTATTACGGAAAGTCAACGTTGATAAAATTTGGAAAAAACTCCGCTTTGTCAGATAAAAACTTCGTCAGCTTGAAGTCTTGGAGAGGAACGTGTGCCAACATACGATGTTATGGGACTTAAGCGTCTGGAAGTGCAATACTCGACGTAATACTTCAAAGTAAATTGTAAAATAACTGCAGTTAAAAATCTAGGACAGCCAGCGTTCAGTTGAAGTCACTCACATTCTTAGCTAAATTACTTTTATTGATATTTTAGTGATGGAAAAACCCAGGACCAGATATCGCACATAAAATGTGGCATACCCGAAAAACTGATTGTGAACAACCCCCGTTTATGCACACACTCCCCCATAAATATTCCTGAAAACCTAGGTACCGCTCGCCAATTTGCCGGCCCCTTAGAATGAACTTCAGTTTCATGCTTTTGTAATCAGAACAACCACAGCCATCATATCTAGGTAAAGAAAGTAGTAAGAAAAAAATTAAATTACTAATGCTGAATGCGGTAATAAGCCTGAAACTCTCATCCTTGTTTTCAGGACAGGGCGCTACCGCTGATGCAGTCACCCAATTTTCTCTGACGAAGCAAAAATGCATCAAGACACTTCGTCAGCTCAGCTATGGATGCCATAAAACAGGTACAAGTTAGCAACCACTGTTTCAGCTTGTCCGCATATAGCAGGAGAGAAAGGCGTTTGTTTGAATGGGCCAGGCATCTAAACAACACAATTCAACGAAGAACAGCAACCTACTGAACACAGAGGAGGCCGACTAGATGGAATTTCGAAAGTCTGAAAAAGGCGAAGTAACATGAGATATACTCCAGGCTTGTAAAGAATTCGGGAAGTTAACTTGAAGATGATTTGGAGTATCTTGATTTAAAAAATGTATTATTAACAAAAACGTAGAATGAGTTTCAGCCGGACATAAGTACAGTAGCTTCGAAGCACCTACTGTTTTGCGTGTTCGGTAGCAATGTGTCGTTTTCATTCGTGGAAGATGTCTGGAATGGGAAACGCATCTAACTCTCTCACGCATTAATTCACTGTCTCTGGTTCTCACATTCAGTCGGTTAACCACCGCGCCGGACCAGTATACTAATACAAAAAAAGGATACTTGGAAGTACTGTTTTAATACACCATTGGCAGTTCCACTTGTGTTGATTCGGCGGTTACTAGTGCGCCTTTTGTTTAAGAGTTGATTTACCGACATTTTAAGGCCTAATGATCTTCTGTTTAAATAACCGCCTCGAAAGAGCCCACGATTTGGTCAGCTATGCTGCTCATAAGCAGTCTTCAAGGAACACTGCGTCGATATTCAGACAAATTGGGTATCTTTCGATAAGGTCAGTCTTAAAGGGCATCCATGCACTTGGCTTTTCGCTGTTGCATAAAATATGAAGGCTTATATAACCCTCAGAGTGTTTTGATGATTCACCCATGTGCTGTGGTATTATTGTCAAAGATATACAAGTAGCATGGGAACTAGTTACTGACTTAAGACACAGAACTCACTAGACGGATAAAGAAAATCTACCGGTTTGTATGTATGCATTTATTTCAGAAAGGTCCTCTGGTCCACTGACACTCCTAAAGACAGAAAGGGTGCCCCCTGAGAATTTGACTGAAGGCTTCGCAGCGGCCACGGGGATGGAGGCAGAACCTTATGAAGACCCTGTGTCAACTACAGCCCTCTATATTCAACAAAGGATTTCTGAGATTGCATCACGACTGCTTGAAATGAAGGAACTCGCCCTAGTCTGTGATGCCGCCACCTTTCGCAGTCGCCTCAGCCAGATGACCGCAATAATTGAAAATTGAAGTCAGCAAGGCCATTAGAATGACTTCACGGACGAGATACCTCTGGTCTTTTTCGTACGAAACCCAGTTATCCTAAAAAAGCTAAAACAGTCGAGTGGCGGAAATGACAAAGTGGACGGATGAACTCGAGCTGCCCTCTCTTTTCGTCCAACTACAGTTGGCGCCCCATAGCCGACACGAAAAAGACTTGCTTTTATAATAGCGCCCCATTTCACCAGAAACTTAAAAAGCCTCATGCAATTTTTATAAGGAACCAATTTTCTCAAAAGAATTACTTTTGTTCCCTAAAAAACTACATTCTGCATCTGCACCTTCGTAAACTGACACATGTTTTCTCTTAGTCTTCTTTTATCATTGACTTTCGGAGGGCGTGTCTGGATTTGTCACTTGTTAGGGCACGACTTTCAGTATTCGTTACTAATCGGCAAAGGAAACATTTACAAAGGTAATTTCCACGCATTCGTAGGCAGCCAAATATAGGTGTTTCGAAATCATTTGGGCGGTTGATCGGCTCTAACCGAGATAATCTAAGCGGAAGAGGCGATCACTGCGATAGATTTTTTAGGCTTAAATTCTAGCCTCCTTCTTCGGCTATGCTACTTGAGAGGCATGTTTTCACCATGATCGGCTTCGTAGGTATTGGCTAATGTTAGCTAGTCCAAAACAAAGCCTATTAAGGTTCTCACCTATTGTTGTGTTTAACTGTTTTTTTCTTTTGCGGCGTATCGACAGCGGTGCACCAGTGGGTCTGTACAACATTTTTACGGGCTTATGCTGCCCATATTAAGTCGATAGTGACGTTGGTTACCACGTGAGACCATAAAAACAAGCATGGCCACACACAAACACACAGACACATGACAGTTTGACCGTTGGAGTCCGACGATGTCCACCGTATGCTCCACACCATGGTGGTGCAGGGACGGTGACTTGTGCGTGAATTAGTTTTAAGTGATAGAAGCCTTGTGCTGCAGCTACCACACTCTCTCCTCGTCCCCCACCTGAACGCGGTATCATGACCGAGTCAAGAAGACCGGAGGCAGGAGAAGGCGCAGGTAGCTGGCGCGGCCGGGGCCCCTAAGACCCAGCTGCCCTCAGGAGTGCCACCACACCCCCCTTGTTAGCAGAGCGCAACCCGAATAACGCCTTCCGTGCCCTGATGTGGCCCCCGTGTTGGTCCAGCGCATCTGCCACCTGGCCCGTTTAGGGGGGAAAGACACACACACAGCGCAGGTGGTCCTCAGGCGGGGTACAACAGGTAAACCTCAAACAATTACTGGAAATGAAGGTTATCAGCACCTCGCGACCGAGTATTTTCTGTCATTGCTGATCTGAGTTGGTCGTGGCCTCAGCCTCCCGATCGGATATAACTGAATTAGGGAAACCAATGGGTCCGTATGCACCTAGTAATCGTGTCTAGCCTTCTTCACAAAGGTAATCCAAACAGAGAAACGACCTCTCATTAATTATACATCGACCACAGAATTAAATATCCCAGTGGGTCAATATGTTTGTTTTCTAATGAAATGCACAAAAGTTCGAGTGTTTGTCAGTCTAGCTGGCCCTGAGTAGTTAGGGCTGAGGAAATTCTAACTTTTCTTTCCTTTAAGAATGTCAGTTATAAGAACCGAAAGTGTACGACTTTCGAAATTTTCCGCTTTCGCCGTCCGATAGATTGTCGACAACCCCTCTGCCCACAGTCTAGTCCCCTTTGGATTCCCCCAAATGCCGCGAGGAATCATTAAGAAGAATCAGTTTAGACAAACTTTCCCAGACAGACGTCTTGATTTTCCATCGGAAGACCGATGAGTATGTTTTTTTCGTTCCTGTAATGTGTCCAGTACTAACCTATTCATGGGGCTTTGATGGGGCTTGGTGTATCCAGTAAAGTGGTCACTGAAGTGGTTTCTTTAACATGCAATCGAGGCGAATTACGATTTATGGTTCTGACTTGCGAGGTTACGTTTGAGACACTTAACGGGTTTCCAGTGAAACCCAGAATGCGCAACGGTACATATTAGTCATGTGTAACTCAAGTAGAAGCATTCGAAAAGGCAATAATGATGCAGTTGGGATAAACGCAAGAGAGTAACAACTTAATCCTCTCTGAAACTATTTTGAATATCATTTAAGGACAGTAACCGAAAGAAGGGCAAAAATCAGAGCGAAGATTTAGAATTCCACTCAATTTACTCTAAAAGTAAGTAGAATTGCACTATAAAAATTGGTTAGCGAGCAGATGTTCCGAGGTCAACGTAGGGATATTAATTGGGGTCTGTAGATGCTGTATGTTCATCCATTCCAAGAGGTTCGGTCACTGATGCTTTATATACCAGGTGCTCAATTTCAAGGTATGTTGCTGATGGATAACAGAGTGCAATAGGAACTTGTTTCTTGCCATTGGTGTTTAGAACACTTTTTCCCTGGAAAAAAATTAAAGATGTGCTAAAGACACGCCAAGCCCACGTAGACGCAGGCTACAATATTTACCTCCTCCGACTTCATGAGTTCGACATTTTATAGAGTGCGGACAAATCCGATCAAAAGAACGAATAGCATGGTTCGCGTATTCACCGGTCACTGTAGATTTAGCACAGTGTGACTAGCGCTAACGTGCATGACCATTTACTGGGATGAAAATACAAAAAATTATGAAGTGATCTCTCATTTGTAGACTAAAAAAACTGGTGTGTACACATGCTTAGCGTTGGGGGCAGCTATAACTTACATGGCGAGGCTAGCCTCTGGCAACCCTTCCCACAAGATTTGCGGTTTAGTTGAAATTACTCTCGCGAATATCATCTCAGTCTCGGCTTGACAAATTCGGTTTTTGACAAAGCCTCTACCCTTAAACCTACCGCTAATTTTCGTGGAATATGGCGCCAAGCACCCTGCAGTGCGGGCTGTTTCCCTTCTCACGTTCTTTTTAGAGGGCCATATAAGTAAGCCCTACCAACCTTGCTAGTTAAAATGCCAGTTTTGGATAAAGAGAGGCTAAGAGCTTTCAGGTGCCACATACTATAGAATCTTTCTCCGTCATGCTGAGTTTGTCCAGAAGGTCCGAAATCGTCGCCTTGACCATATCGACGGCTGTATCAAGCTTGGCAGTTCGATGGTTCTCGTGTGGGTTTGGGCTCTCCTGAGTGCATCTGCTCTGGCAGAGCAAACAAAGTTTACGGTGGCATTGGAAGCAGAATGCGACAGCATCGGCGTTGCACTTGGTGATTTCACCGGTTTCTGGCCTGACAACAGAAGTATCACAGGTGGCTGGCGAGGTAAACCTAAATTCCGACAAGTAATTGCCTCCTCGGAGTTCCTAAAACGGAAAATATTCTTCTGTACCTCCACGAGAACTGATTTTCCTACCACCCTCTTCAAATTATATTCGAATTTTGTATAATTTTGCCCTACACGGTTGCCAGAAAAAAGACATTTGCAAAAGTTGAAAGAGACTGAGAGTTTACGCAGTCTACTTACTATCGCAAAATGCCGGTCATACAGGAGAGACCTTCAAGTAGCATAACATTACTAATGAAGTTGCTGAAAACTTTCAGGTACACGTGACCCAAAAGAACAAATAACAAGTACTCGCACTATCACTCCATGGTTTATTCGTTCCTTCCTCATAAAGCTGACTTCAAAGGTTCTGGAGTATCATTAGTTATCTTAAAGGATAATTCCAGGCATAATCTAAAACCTCTTCGAGGGATAAGTCCTCACAATACGAAGTTCATTTTTAGATAAACGTTTTTGAAAATGTTCTTTCCATTAGAGAACTTGCAGCTAAAATTCGCCCCTGAGTTCGTTATTCAAGGCAGCTAGTATTTGATTAGGCAAGCAATACTCACGTGTGTCCACTGGATTTCTGTTAATTAGACTTGCTGTCAACCCTGGTGCATCTTTCTGTAACATACCAAGGAAAAGCTAGCTGCCGAAACGGCGGTTAGTTGAAAGTAATGAAGTTTGATCAATTTATCTCAGCTTTTCGCAAAAATGAATGGCAGTTTATTTTGATACTGTATTACATAGAAAGAAGGCCCGAGTTCATGGGGAGCATATTTGACATCGCTTCTTCAACCTTTCTATTTTGTGGGTTGATCCTTCTGCCGACGGATGTCGTCTTCTATAGAGCCGGCACAGATAGACATAGAACATGGCCAGCAGAGAAAATAGGGACTGGAACGGCCATCTCTGGCTCATTAGAATTCATCAGCCAATCATACCTAACCCCAGATGGTGCCCCACCCGAGGCTCGAACCCACGACCTGTTTATTGGAAGTTAAACGTGCTAACCATTGAGCAATGTTATTTGCTTATGATACTAGCCGCAGTGCGTCTGTTGGCGGGGCTCGAGATTGAGCCCCAAGGCAGAACGGAGCGAGTGAGTTCCGATAGCGATCGTTGAGTGCTCGTCAACGAATGCCAAACGGACATGTCGGGGTTCATGAAGCCTTAGCGGAGACTACATCCTCAAATACCACACCACCAGTTTTGGAGTATATTACCCTTTGTGATATAGTCAGTTAACGCTCCGGGTGATAATTTTCAAACAGTAAATAGCCCCGTAAATTCCTTCCATTGGCCACATTTAATCTGTGCAATTGCACACTCTCGCTCACTGGTCACATTTGCAACCTACCTGTCCAGTCATCTGCCTTTCTTAAATGTCTGCTGAGTTAATAAAATAGGTCAGTTGTAAACAACTGCTTTGTCAATGAAATATGCAATTGTGGTTCCTACAAAATACTAATTTTATGCCATTGTATTTAACAAGGCTGCGGACTCTCAGGACCGTTTATGGTTTTGGAAAAATTGTAAAGCGAGCGCGAGGATATTCTGGGTTCCACATACAAAAAACTGTACAAGCACTCTTCATAATGACTTAAAATAAACATATGAGACGGCTTACCGCATAAGAAACAACCATGTGATGCCTGGTTAGCTTTGTTTTCATGTGGGCGCTGGTGCATTTGGAGCAAAGGTTATCACTGCATTGAAAGCACCTATAAAATTCAATGGAACTAATAAGTTTCAAATTAACAGCCGTTTATCAAACATTATGGCTATAAAAACCCTTTGAACCCACAAGTTTTATCATTTAAAGGACATGAAACTTTTAACGCTTTTTAATTTGGTGCAAAATAGTAAAAACAACATTGGAATAAAGTCTGGAATGGGGCGTTTAGAGTCTAGCAGCAATTATTACGAGTAAACGCGTATTCGTAATCTATTTATCATCTGTAATAAATTCATTTATGTTGTTCTTCCAAATGTCATGTAAGAAACATGCAGGAAAAAAAATTCCATAACTTTCAATGGGTAAACCGAGAAGAGTAGACACTGATCATTTTGATTGGGTGTCTAGACCATGAAGATGAGGTGACGGAATGATTGTTGACTGTCATTCGCAGGTGCCAGTAGACAGATTTTGATGTTAATTTACATCTTACAACTTTAGATAGGAGATTTTGATTTATTATTTTCAACTAGTTTTCCTTTGCGCCTACGTCCTTCACAATTGTATGATAGTTTAAAGGTGATAGATATCATCCGAAGCCAAACTTACCTGTTCATAGCCGTCACATATTTCTGTTCAAATGCGCAGTAGTCGCAGGTCTGTTCTGTTCCAGAGAGAACGCACTTCTCCAGCAGATCCAAGCCCACCCCGAAATGACTGGGGACAAGGGCAGAGGGCGAAAATCGTGTGAGACCTAACAGTTCAGCGTCCTGTGGCGTCTGTTCGTTGAAGCAGGCATCGACATCACAACACAAGGCCTTTAGCTGGGGGTCATTTTGATAGTCCACCTCCATCAGTACTTGCTTCGTTGAGAGAACGCATTTGGAACAGACCAGGTCGTTGGAGTGGGTATCAACAGCCTTGGCTGTGCATGTCCCGCATGCGACATGGAGGCACGGAAGCAGCTGTTGTCACAAATGGAGGGAAGACAAGTTTTATTTTCCGCTTTCCAGGTGGGACCTGTTTAGGTCCAGCTTACGGTAAAAACTGGCACAACTGACAAAAAACTTAAGTCCTACCGTGTTTAATTTCCGAGGAAATTAATACGCGAACTTGGAGTAAATCCTTCAGAACAAACCTTTGCAGACATGGTCCGAAAGTTTATATGGATATTGCAGCTGAAATCCATCAGCCACTGCGGAATAAGCGCATGATATTTATAATTATTCAGTAGTATAAACTACGTAATTATTTACCATACTGACAGCACAGGTACACACAGAGAACGCTGAGCGATCCACTGACGAACCGAACCCCTCGCAGCTGCGTCATGCAGCGGCACAAGATCGACAAAATGCGCCTGTCTGGGCTTTTAGGTAGTATCTGTTCTGTCATTATGGTAAATGATTATGTACTCCAGCCCTAGCTTGAGATACAACCGGTTGAAGATTGCAGGTGAACCGAAATCGGTCATTTTGAGGTTGGGAAAAGCTTTGGTGGATCTGCACGAGGTTTAAAGGCCTAGTGAATAAATAAGTCAACTCTTCTTCAACAGCCACTAGATTCAATGATCTGATCTGCTCGATGAGCAACGTCTGCCTCTTCCCGTTTTTGGTCCATTCTTTTCAGTTGGAGGCTTTTGCATCTTCTTTTGCTTTGCTTTAACTGTTGAGCACTTCTCAGCCTATGACGGTCCATGAGGGTTTGCGAATAGGAGCGACATTGCTGAAGATACCCGCTTCTGCAATGCTTCTAATCTTACCCGACAGAGTTTCAATCCCTACTTAATTTGTGGGAACTGTAGAGTTTGCCTCAGAGCGTCTCGTCCAAGGCTATATTCCGGCTTTCCCACACTAAGATGGGTTTTGAGCGAAAATATGCTGCTGATGAGCATTCTGGTCTTTATGGGTTTGGAAATCAAGTACATCAAATGGCATACTGCATACTGGTCCGTTTAAAATGGGCCCTTACTATCAAGCGAACGCAACAACATTTTAAATAGTCCAAATTTTAACGTAGATGAGGGCCACCAACCATAGATGATGCAGTTTTCCGAATATTCTTACCGCCAAAATGAGGAGAGCTTTGAATGACTAACTGACGTTTATGCTCGCTCTCGGTCAGTTATGCACTGAGTACCAACGGAAAATATCTCATATTTGAGCGCCGATTCAACAGGATAGTTCAGCATTATGCTCTGTACATTGATCCTCAAACTGTGTGCTGTAATGTCTGCTGTAATCGGGAATGCTACCTGAACCGATTGCAAGACGGACCATGAATGCTCCGATTTAGAGTCCCCACTGGCGACCACATCTGGTGTGCAATTAGCCATTTTCTTGTGACGGACACCACTTGATCGAGTAGGTTCGGTTGTTCTTCTATCTTTCTGAGGACGCAGTTTGTATTACTAAGTTATTTATAAGACTTGTTACCCGTCAGATATGCATACCTATCGATGCGGCTAGCCGGGAGAAATCAATACAGGTTTAGCTGTCTCTGCAATGAAGCCAAATTTACCAAGAAATTTTGCCGGCACAAGACCGACGTGCTTTGCTACAGATGCAAAATAAATAATTTAAAAATTGCTCTCACTCTAAGTCTACAAAATTTATCGATATCCGCAAGTAAAATTAGGACAAAAAATAAGCAGCTCGATGATCACCTTTTTCTCCACAGTGATGCTGACTGGGAATTGCAACTTTAGCTTTACCAACACATTGAGCTCGGTATGGTTACCAGTTATTTTAAGACACACTTCCGTTGAATAACTAAGCAGCGTGTCTTCCTGCTTTACTTTTAGCAAACAGCAAACAAAATTATGTACTAAAGCTACAAAAGTGCCTGTAAATTGACAACCAGTCAGTCCCAAGCGTCATAAAGTTGATTGGTCTTTAGGCTTGATGGGACACTAGGAAGGCACCTATATGCCAGTACATGTATAAAATGTTCCTATGAAGCATACTTCACAAGATACGACGCTGATATTTTGGAACCCGTAACATGGCTACTCCTGTTCAGGAGCATCAACTTCGCCTCCAGTATCTTCCGACACTGTTAGATTGTAACATTCGGGTAAAGTAGATATAAGTCACTTTCTCAGTTGGATGACACCAGGTCCAGGTGGGGGGGAGTGGAACAGACAGTGAAGTAGATGCAGCGCAAGTCTGTTCTCACTGTTATCCAGCGCAAGTCACCGTCCCTGCACCACCATGTTGTGGAGCATACGGTGGACACTGTCAAAAACGACGGTCGAACTAGCGATACATACTTTCAAGCAAGAACTGACCCTCTATCCCACTTACCAGAAAAGTCAGGCCTGTTCTATTTTCTTGACCTTTAACCCTCCATGCTCACGAGCTGCGTCAATCCTGTGGACTTGAAAGCGGAGTTCACCTGCTTTGACCACACATTCGCACTACGGACAGGCTCAAGGCCACCGGTGTATAGTCCACTTAAGTCATGTTTTAGTGTAGTTGAAACTTTGAAACAATCGATAGAAGCTAGTTCATGGGAGTATGTTTGCCTTTATGACAGAATCTTGCTGCAAACGCCTGGCGGCAGAGTGTAGATAATGAGCGATCTGTCCCGTATGTAAGCTCACGTTAACTTTCGCGGATGCTACATGCTGGCTGTTATGAAGGTTCTAGGGAAGAAGAGGAATGGAATAGAGACTACCTGGGAAAAGGTGAAAAGTTGGTATTGTCTTGCGGCCTATGAGCTCAAAGTAAAATAACTGCAAACGGGGGCATCATGCAAGGCCAAACACCCTTTCTTTTCGCTGGAGCAGCAGATGCCGAGGCCTCTTAAGGGCAAGGAAGCAGAATGGGGGTTCAGTTAACCGTCAGATGAATCGGAAATGTTTTTCCGGCCACGGGATGTTCGAAGATCACGTGGGGAAACCACTGAGTTCAATTTTTATTGAGGGAGAATTTTGGTATATAGCATCAGTCTTGTTATTACATGAAACATCCTACTATACTTGATCCTGCATATATTCGAACATTTCGGGCGAGTCTGAATCCCTCTGTGGACGTCTGACACGATTGTTGGACACGTAAAGCTAAGTAGAGGGGCTTCATGCGGACACGTTTTACTCTTGGTGCCAATAAACAGTTAGTACCGTTAGTCATAAGTGCAAGTTAGGATAATAGACGGCGAAGAGAGAAGTTGATGCACATTGCGAACGACAGGGAACTCACTGGGCTGTGAATAATCGAAATCCTTATAAGAGTTTCAGACTAAGCAATACGTCTTTTTCATCCTAATATAGGATCATATATGCTCTATCTAGTCAGTTGAGAAATATTCGGATCTTGGTAGTTGAACCTAATAACTGGTATGCTGTTATATATGGAGATCAAAAGGCCTGTATGCTTTAATAAGTTTGCTTCATACACGTTTTTCCAGCTTATTTATGCTTCCCATAAGAAAGTGCACTTTTGGTAGGGTAATCGACTTACCGATGTGCCCCAAGTTAGCTTATAAGTAAGCCCGTTCACCTATTTTTGTTCGCATGCAACTTTTTTCTATCACTAAATATTTTAATCGGTATCTCGTTTCTCTTTTCCTCATAGGCTGGTGTGAGCGCGGGAAAACAAAGCCATGAGACAGGTTGTGAATGATTCGCATCAGCTGGGGATGGTTGTTGGCTATCTTGCCTGATTTCGGGACAGAAGTTGGCAATCCCATTTGGCTTAGAGCTACTGTCAGACTCCCTGTGAACTCCATACACAGTGACTTGTAAACAGCAAACTGAAACATTTGGTGATAAATACGTAAAAAGTTGGTAGGACCAGTTGCAGCTTGCTTTCCTTTGCCAAATCGCCCTAAACCAAGCCCATATCAATAATATTCCTGATCTCCGTTGGCAGAGCTCATTTAGTGAAACTTCCTCTTTAGTATCAGCCCATGTGTTATGACTACTTCGCAATTCGGATTACTTTTATCTTGTACGCTTGAAAACACCGATCACATCTGGCTTGTTACTTCATCATCTTGGGAACATGAAGCATTCCGTGGGATGGGACCCTTGTTGTTGTGCCTGGAAAAGAAGCATGTGCGCAATGCAAGTAAATAATAATGTTGCTGTCCTGCAGAGGACGAAGCTGTTACCTGCGCTCAAAATTGTTTATAGTGAGGCAGACTTGTGCAGAAGATGGTGAGGGACGCAGGCGCAGGGGTCGACAAAATGCAACAGTCTGCTGCATCTGATAGTGTTAAGGAGGAGACATGGTAGCTTTAGCTATAGTTTGACGTGAGACCGTACTATTCCTTAGTTGACAATTTATCAGGCCCTAGTGAGACGCCGCGGCCGACACAAGCTGACGCGGCAGAACAGGCGATCGGTGGGGCTGATGACACCGGCGACACGAGGGGGGATACAGCGCAAAGCCAGGGTTAACAGGCCAGGAGCAATGCGAACAGAGGCATAAAATGGGAGGTGTGATCATGGCTTTTCAGTCTCTGAAGATGGGTAGAGGAAACAATTACTCGAAACGTCAGATAACTGATATAACTCTCCCGGTGAACGCTCCTTCTTCTGACCACCTTAACGGTTTTATATTTAAACAATTTTACTACTTAAATTGATTACATAGCTTATATAAATTGCTGTTTATTTGTTACATGGGTCATCCGTTTGGGTTCTATGTAGGGTTGGGGATGGGGCTCGGATTGCGATTAGGCTTAGGTTAAGTTTCAGAGCTAACCTAATAAAAACTTGGTAAACCACTATCTTTAGCATGCTGTGCCAGTTTCAGAGTGATTATAATAAGGGAACAATGTTCTGAGCAAGGGTTCTCAGGAGGAGTACCTCAATATCTCATGCTCCTAACCTGCTGTTTACGCTTGCGTCTGAACTTTAATCCATATCTCATTTAGTTCCTGCTTGCATTTTTAGCGTGTTGGCTGGAAACGTGGTCCTAGCAGACGGTCTTCGAAATCTGTAACGCATAGCTTTGGGGAATATTCAATGTCTGTATTCCATAGTGTAAGCCGGTCAAACTTAATCAGTCACAGCTCGCTTGGAACAGTTCTAATCAGTCACCTCCAGACCGTGCGCCATTAACCGTTGATTAACTTGGACCCTCGCTTCTACTTTATCTGACGGTGGACCCCACATGCGTTCAAATAATAAGCAATTTTTCCCGAATTCGACCAGTTTTCTCCTTATTTTTATTCATATCAACATCTGGAACTCGAACATTCGTTTAGTCGACTGAGCATTATCCCCTGATTTAAATTATATAGCGGTAAACTCAATAACCGAAGGTTGGAGTGCGAAAGACTGAAGAAGAAAGTGAGTCAGAAAAGGCCACTTTAGTCTTCCAAATTTTTGTCAACAAGGCTTCTTTGTACTTTTGACCATTTGCAATGGTCGCAGGTTGAATTTCCCACCCAAAAGAAGCCTCGCCTTCTGTTCTAAAATGATGTCGGGAGGATGAAAGAAATTTCCATCTGCCGGTTCTATCAGGTCCTCCATTCCGGCTTTCCTACCCGTAAGAGAATACCCTTATTCTTTACTGAAAGCGAGGAGGCGAGTTCCAGGGGGCAGTTGCGAAGAAGGAGACACGATCACCGGAACAAGAGCTTTTTTAGTCTGACACTTTGGATTCTCACTCGAATCAATCATTTGATTTTGTCTTTCATGATGGATTTGAGAGCCAATCCTAAACATCAGGCTAAAAAGCTCTTCTTCCAGTGATCGTGGCTCCGTCTTCGCGACCCTTATTCGCATCAGAGGAATCTTCCAGCAGAAAATAAGCAGCTATAACGCTTGAGTGCGGACTTTCTAGTTCATAGTCTAAACTCACCCCATGCCCAGTACTTCCTCCCTACTCCCAGTAGTATTCCTGATATAGTCAACTTCGTGAGTGTATACAATGGCATACCCCTTCAGACGCGTTTATGCCGCAGAAAACACCGTTAATTTTTGCACCTTATGTACAATAGAGAAATGTGAGCTCGCATACAGATTGAAAGGCTGATAGCATTATGATGCCTTCTACTTATGTCCGATTTCGGTTAACCAGCAGGCTTTTACAGGATGGATATGTCTAATGAAACGTTAACAGAACTTTTGAAACCCGATTTTAAATGTGACTGCATACTTAGGGGAGCTTCTTATATTGATTATCATGCAGCATAATCCCGAGCTATTTCAGTCGGTTTTCGAATGCAGATCTTTCCGACCGCCTACAAAATTTCCTCTACCAGGAAAATGTCCGCTCAGGTAGCACGGATTATTTCCATTGGTTTCAGAAATCTTTATAGATATCAGCACATTTTATAGAAGGCAGACAAGAACAAAATTTCTTTTTCATATGCATTTTCTAACTAATTCCATTTTCTTCGCATATTTGCTCGAAAAATCGGTATCTTTCCATTTTAAAAAGATTTTTCAATCGCAAAATATTTTTGAACTTGATCTGCTATCGCAATTGCGTTTACGGTTTGGAATCTGCGAGCTGTACATTTTCCCCTTGATGAAAATAATTAAATAAAAATAAATACTGTCAGAAATCCCACTTAGAGTGCTCATAAAATTTTGCAATGAATATGCATCACGTGGTTCACTTCATAAGGAGGATGAATTAATAGACAGATACGATTGTTGACAGACTAATGAACCATATAATGTACGAATATACGGAAATCACACGTCCTAAAATTATTTTAAATATACATTTTGTAAAGTGTCAGCCACCATTTCTTCGAGAATAAAATGTTTTGAAAAATGCTAGTTTATGCAAAATGCATACAAAATCGGGTTTTGTGCATGTTTTTTCTAAAATACGCTTGATTCTACAGCGGCATCTAATGTCAGGGGAAATTGGAATGCAGCTTAACTGATAGTTTTAGTGAGGGCACATTTTGCAGCCATTCGGAAAGATTTACATTCAAAAATCAGCATACTGGCATGGGAAAAATATCTTAGAATTATGCTGAATTATAATTAACCTCACCAACCCACGTCGGTAATCATTGTTAAGCGAAAGCAGTTTTGGATTTCTGTTGATGTTTCCTCAATTATAGCACCTAACGCATTTAAAGTAACTCATGGTGTCCACTAGAACCAGTCATAGGAAACGCTTTAAGTTAAGAATGCTATGAACGCTGAGTCGTTGATTCTGCCAGAACAGCAGAGCAGGCAAGAATGGACGAAGTGCTCCAGAAAGAAAACAGGAGGTAGCTACCAAAATTCATGATTGGCTTCAGTACCTGAACGTGCCAGGAACAAAAAGAGATTATGGTTTGGTTTGGGGAAATATATTCGGAGCGAAAGTATGCACACTGACGTTCACATCTATATACCCCTGGCCATAAGAAGCTTAGTCCATTTTTAAGTTACAGGGAGATAGGGGTGTTGGCTTCGGACACGCTAAAAGATAAGTTGATTTTAATAGAGGATTACCTTTCGTGACACTGCGCGATCGGAGCTTTGCGCAACAAACAGCAATTATAAGGGCTCACCCAAGCCCAAGAGACCAACGGCTGAAAGCAAAGGTTTAGTCGTTTTTTTTCATCCAAAAGGAACATAACTGGTCAACGTTTAGCACAACGTCTATTAACAGCTTTTCGTCAAGTCTCTAAATTGCAGGTTATCTTTATGAATTTCCTGGTTTCTTTCATTTGATAGCAGGAGAAAATGGTCATTTAAATTTATATTTACATGTGTCCATACCTTTGTCTATCACTGGGAAACTAGCTTCATCCGTCGGTGGACGCAGCTTATGGAAGATGCCTTGGTACTAAATTTGGAAGTAGCTAAATAGAAGCTGGCTCCAGTTCCATCTTCGGGTACCAAACCGGCCAAGCTGGTTATCATGTTGACGCTGATAGAGCTTTCTGAGCTATAAAAGGGTACCGATGGAAGCAAATAACTTCGTGCATTAGCAAACAGGGTCCTCGGATCGGAGAAGCATTTTGCACACCCATCAATGCCTGTGTAGCCAACTGACCTTTTCCATATGAATTTTTTACCTGGTAATAGTACAAGTTAATACAATCCCCAAGCCTGACCTTGCCGAAGTTTGAAACGCTGCACTCCTAACTACGGTATTTATTATCAGTTCAACTTACAATCAGTTCACACTGGCAGGCTACCGGTAAAGCACTGGATTAGAAACTTACCGTAAAAAGGAAAAGCACCTACTTCCGTACCTTAAACCTACCTCCTAGCTTGACCTAACCTCAATCCTAAACAAACTCGTAAATCTAACCGAAACCAGTGTTACGGAGGGCCTTATGTAGGTTTCATATCAAGCTAACATGATCTAATCCTATTCTCTTTTCCTATCAAACTAACGATTTATACAATTGTACTGTCGAGATAACTTGTTCCTGAAACGAGTTCCTGAATAGAAACCCAGCAGAACTGCCGTATTTATTTTATCAGCCATTAATGGATCAGACAGAATTTTAGGATGGCTATGATAGTTGACCAGTTATTTTCCATGCTGAAATTAAGCTAAAAAGATATTATCTAGAAATGGAATCGTAATTCTCCTGGAGACTTCTTGTGCTCATTTATCCATCAGGTGCGGACACATATCCAATAATTACCGTATAATCACTGGGAATAAAATACGGACCCATCAAATGTCAAAATTTGGGCTGGTGACGGCTGCAATGGCCTTCCAATGAAATGTCAAAAAATTGGACGGTAGCCTTAAACTCAGTACTCATGATCATCGTCATTCACCCGGGGAGACAGTAGAGCAGTACCCGAAGAACGCCTGACAACGAAATTTACTGCTGGTGTGCGATGAGGTGATAATTGATGGCATGCCACTTGGCTGGCCATGGTGTTAGTGATCGGTTAGTATTAACAGTAAATCTCATATACCCTGGCAGTATAGAAGTGTTTTGCTACTACTAGACACGAAATGCTGAGAATATAGGGAACACCTTTCAAAAATAGTCGAATCATTACTATCTACTCTCAAAAATGAGCACCTGTATGCACTATAATGACTTTATGCGGTGTCGTTTCAATGAGAACAGAGTTCCACCTTATTTAAAGCAATAAGTATCATGGTTAAGGAAAACTTATCGCCTTCGATTTTTCTGGAACGGCTCAATAATAACATAAGAGGCAGGGAAAAATTTAAAACGCACTCTGACGTCCTTGGCTCTGCTTTGACAGAGGCAACATTTGAAGATATCTAGTGCCGGGAGATTCCACAGCTTGCGCCAAGGCTCTTCAACTTGCATAGACGTTGAGGTGAGCCCTTGGACTCTTCTTCGATTGCTGTCCTGCGTTTCCCTCTCCGCTGAGCAGTCTGGACGCCATTGGCTATCCCTCGCACTGCCTATATCCGAACTATAACCTTCGTGTAATTCATTTTCGGTTGCCATAGTTGCTCCGAGCCCCTCACTGCCACCTCACCTTTCAAAGACACTGATTTAGCTACTGCTCTGTTCGGCTTAGTGTGGCGGTTGCAGTAAATACGTGAGTTTGAAACAGCCCGCATTTCAAAACGAGACAATCGAACACACATCAACCACCTTCGGTTAGCGTCGAGGGCAGAACGCAGTATTATGCATGTAGCCAAAACAGAACGGAACAGAACAGTTCCTAAATTATGAGGGTTGTTTCTTTAGCGCAGCCCTGGGAAGACATATAAAATGCCTTAAACTGGAGTTCGGCTGGCTTGCCAGATTCGCAATCTGCCGAAACTCAAAGGTCCATCTGCGTTGATGCTGCTTGTCAAGTGTCATGCAAATGACTAACAGGGACCCATTTTCCCGCCTGACGTTTCAGATTTTCATTTAAATCCATCACCAGAGATCGTGTCAGATATGGGTAATAGATACACGCGCTCAAATCAACTCGAAAATGATGAGCATACGCCCTTCCAAAAGCCTCGACGCCTATTCGATTTCAGCCCAGTTATCTCAACAATAACGCATTATACACGACACGACAGTTCGACCGTCGATTTTGACGAGGTCCACCGTATGCTCCACACCAGGTGGTGCAGGGACGGTGACTTGCGCGTGAATTAGTTTTAAGTGATAGTAGCCTTGCGCTGCAGCTACCACACTCTCCCGTCCTCCCCCATCTGAGCTCGGTGTCAAGCCAGAGTCAAGAAAACCGGAGATGGGAGAGGACGCAGGTGGCTGGCGCGGCCGGAGCCGCCCCTGGGCGTACCACCACATCTGGCTCGGATCCCACGGAGTGGGAGTGCCATAAAGGTCACATTAAGAAGGAGCCATTGCAGCCGGACTTTTCAGTCCACCAGTCAGCCACTCCACACAAAACACACATTGGGCTGAGCACGTGGTCCGAGTTATCCCGTCAGTTGAAAACCGTTCAAGCGACGGCTTTTAGCGCAGCGTGATAGTTTCAAGCGCGTCAGATTGTTTATGGTGAGGAAAATGCGCTGAGCTGTTGACCTCACTCTCTGCCCCACCCCCAAAATCAGACCACCGTCCGAGCCAGTCAGTTGTCTGATGTGGGAGCGGGCGCTTTGGCTGATAGGGCAGCATACCCGTCTTCGCGCGCCACGGCACAACCTGGCCCCCATAACGAACACACCAGGATTTACTTACTCAAGGGATATTGAATAGCCATCGCCATTTGACTCCCAGTACACTGGTCAGCCACTCGACACACACAGTACATACACTGGGCCGACGGCGTGGTCTGGTGTAAGCGTCAGATTGGCAGCCTTCCAAACCACGGTTTCTAGGAAATCGTGATTAAAATGTCACACACAGCTGGGAAATATTCAAAACTTTTGAAGCTCGCAAAATTATCCCATATGTAATGGAAAAAGATAGATAAGAATCACTCATATGACCCCCTAAGCAGGACAAGAGAACGGGGCCCGTCCACAACGCAATTATCTTTGCACCAAGCTCCAGCTAAAATGTGGTTAATTTTAGGGCTAGGTTTAACGTTGGTGTTAAGGTAAGTGGGGTTAAGTTTAGGGTGAATTTTAGGGTTATTGCTAATCATAGTTTTAGTGTTCAGGGTAAGGCGTGTCTAGCTGCTGCGGGCAGGGCCATTCACTAATTGGGACGGCGAAGTTGATAGACCAGTGACGAAGAAAGAAAGAGAAAGTAACCTGCCCTGATAAGAACTTCTCCCGTCGGGTGTTTGCTGTGGGCAATAAAATTTTCCGGACGCACATTTAACCTACTTTGCTACGTTGACCAATTGGATGGCTTATTAATTGTTCTGATAGTTCATCTTTAGCCCCCATATTCGCTCTCAAAAAGGCCTTACACTGACGGGGAAATTCTCAATGAATGAAATCGCACCGTGGTAAATACTCTGTGCAAAGATCTTAGTTGAATAGCTTTGCAGTACTAAGTTAAATTTAGCATAGGGCCAAGTGATAACATGCCAGCTTTGATTGTTACTTTTTCCGGTCACCAGAAAAAAATTATAAGACCTTCTTGTTTCCTTTATCTTCGATGGTCGTATAGTTGCAGTCGGATTTTCCGCGGATCACTTATACCTTTGCTTTCTTATAATCTTTATACACTGAAAGGTGTTGTAGAAACTACCAAGTGCTTGGAGAATCTGGTCCTCGCGGACAGTTGTGTGTGCTGATTCGTTGAACGATGGACTGAGAGTCTGACTGAAATGCCTGTCCCTTAATGTGACAGATATAGCAGCCCAATCAGACGGTATCCAGGCCACACTCTGTTTTTGTGAAATCTGATTCTTGTGCGTAGACCAGGTCTTGAGTGACACAGGTAGACGAGCAGCTGATCGCTGACAGCTGCTGCGCTCAATCCCGTCTTAAGTCGTTCTCACTGTCCTGCCAGGACGGTGAGAGAGAGAGAGAGAGAGAGAGAGGGTACGGCAGTCCTGCTAGCACTATAAACCACTTCAGGTGAAAGTCACCATCTCGCACCCACTTTGTTGTGGGACATACGTCAACATCGTCGTTCGCGGGGAACGAAATGGCATATTAAAAAACACCTTAAAGAGCATGCTAGGTTTATTAAAGTTTGCAGTACTGATAACTTTTTGTGACACCCGCCTGATTAGTAGAAATGCAGTTCGCTTAACCAAGAACGAACACGTCTTATTCCTTACTGAATCAAGCTTTACTGTAGACCACGTCCGTGCGTCCCGTGACGATGAATGTAAACTTTGAGGACATGCACGGCACCTCCGGCAGGCTCATGAAAGCTTTACCCAATAGAACCAGACACCAAGAACTGTTGCCAACAAAGACGGGGATACTGAAATCCCTATTTCTGGCGTACTTTTGTTTATAAACCAGGGATAACCAACCTCCAGATAATCTCACTTTGGGTTCGCCTCCATTGGGTCATCGAATAATTGATACGAATGCCTTGATCGGTTGAACTATAAGAAGCATGCTTATTCGTCGGCTGCAGGGTCTGGAGTTTAGCTACTAATGACTCGTAACGACCGATAAGTCAGCAATGGACATTCCAGTATCCCGAATATTTAGTAGCAACACGTCCTCATGACCCACTGCCCGCTCGTCAGCCTGCATTGGTCACAAGCTCAGAGATCTAAGACATATACGTTCATTCCTGGCCTGTACTCGCGACAAATCGTCGAGCATCACTCTCAGCAACATAATATACCGATAAAAGAAATTTCATTTCATGCCGACAATCTCAGACGAAAACACGTCACTAAAGGCAAAAAAGGAAGGTTCGTATGAAAATAATTGGCATATCGGAAAGCTAGAAGCGCGTTGAGCAGGGATCCATCTTCAGTTATGGAGAACCCTCTAAGCTGGACTAGCCTGAATAGGAAGGAATGAGAAGGGACAGCCAAGACCCGTTGATTGAATGGAACTAGCTTCAGACCAGCTAGCTGTGTTTAAACGAAACTCAGGAGAGGGGGGCGGGACAACTCGTAATCGAACGTCTAAGCCCCAGAGATGGGACAAATTATGCCAACTGGGCAAGTCTGGAAGACGGCTAAAGTGAATTACGAAAAATATGATAAACATTGGACTTATACGGATAAAATGGTAGACTTGTACTGTTATTTCTTGTAGGCAACGCTTCCGAACGCATGCCTTGTCTGAACGTGCAACAGAAATTTGTATTGGGAGGTCAGATCTAGAACTTTTTTAATGCTCACGATTGTCGAGTTAAATTCCGCAGACTTTAGATATTGCACCGAAATTCTATGGAGTTATTATCTTAACTTGGGTCTTCTTCAATTTAACTTTGCATGCCATGTATCGAACTTGTTTCTACCGTTTCTGCTCCCTTGATTATATGTAGTGAACTGCACGTATATGAATTGGCCGCTCAAAGTGGCAACTTCGAAGCTTCTGAACAAAGAATGATCTATATTAGAAGGCCGGCGGGTCCCCTAGATGTAAACTATCCTTTTCTGACGTATACCCAACAATATGTTGTGACTGTGGTCATATTCCGTCCGCAGTCACTGAGTGCAGTCTCCTCACGGCGAACTTATCCCGACCTACCAGCATGAAACGGGTTGGAATGGTAGTTACAGTCCCAGTTGTTGTTCCAGTATAACTTTGTCTCAGGGAAAGCTACTCTAGATTAGGAAGTGGTGGTCCTCGTTGACTATAACATGCCCCAAGGCAGCCCAGACTTTATTGACCATGTGTACTCCGTCCAAAAAAGTCACATATTACAAGTCACAATCTACATTATTAGGGATTAGTAAGAAAGCATCCGTGAGCCGTCTTTATCAGACGCACGACCAGAGGCAGACCCACCAGCAAGAAATATAAACAAAGTGAATTCAAACTATCCGGGTAAGCTCAAAGAGGTTGCAGCATGAATCTGAAACTGCATGAGGTAGAAGACTTTTTGCAAAATGATAGCAATTTATTATCATAAAAGAACCGACCAGTGCAGATTCGACGTCAGGAACACAGCCTCGATGCTTACTTTGGCTACGGCTGCATCGTTTGCATTTTGTGTTACTTAGGTTCCCACTCTACGGTGCACTTCTTCTTTTACCTTATGGCTTCCAGGTTATCACGTCGACGGCAATATTTGCGTGCTTTCGTACTCCAGCGTCTACGTCCTCCGTCAACTTTTTTATCTGAAGCGATGGAAGAAAACAATTAGTCCTCCATCAAATTTTCTGCCAACGGTTTGTAGTCTATTAAAACGTTTACCGGAAGCACAGAATAAGAGACAAGATAAGTATGCTGTGACAACCGTGAATGCATCGTACATAGTTTACTTGAATAATCAGACTATTTGCTCGAATAATACTGACTTAAAAATTACTATAATTCGACATAGAGCAGGATGTAATGTTGTTAGTTGTATGTGGCAAAATATGGTTAATAATGACAATGGTAGTCGTCCTCGACGATTTAACTGCTATCCCCTCCCCGTGAACGAAGTACAGATGGCTCAATTAATTTACGCGATGAACGTTGATGAAGGAAACTATTCGGACATGGAACTATAGAGCGGGTACCATTGTGAATTAATTTTTAAATTAAAATACGGTCTTGTTTCTGCTTGATATTGATTATTTTTTATTTTTTAAACAAAGAGCTTACTCAAAATGAATAAACGCATTAAATGAAAAGTAAACTTACAAAAGAGGCTGAAATTAGTGGAACTTATTAGCCTTTTTTACATTCATACGTGGTTCGGAGCAGTACGATGAACGTCCTTTGACATTTGACTTGCTGAATCCAGCGGTTACTACCTTCTAGTTAACGCCATTGTCCCCATTATTTTGGAAATTTTAGAAAATTTTCTCTGTAAAGTCTCCTTGATTCAGTCATACAGGCATAAAAGATTCCCCTCAAAAGAGTGACAGGAAACCTCTTCGCAAAAGTGCAAAACACTCCGTGTAAAAACCCTACATAGGTCTGTGCACATATACACCATGCAATCAGGTCAACGGAAGCATTATTCAAAAAACTCGATATTTCGTCCAACTCCAGCACAAAGATCGCCTATTTTCCTGAATAAAATGTGTGTGTTCTTAGGAACAAAGTAAAAGTTTAGATTCAGTTAGTAAGGTTGTAGAAACATACATGATCAATATGATCCAGTAGAATACGTCGGCCTTCGGGCGCTTCGGCTATGCAGGTGATGGCCTGAACACGAAGACGAGACGTACGTACAACAAAAGCAATGAAGAAGGCTTGGTCCATAAACAACAAAAATTTAAGGACATTATTTGCAAAAATACTGGGACAAAAATAAATGAAGCTCTGGTTGCAATCAAGCTCAAGTCAAATTTTCCTGCTTCCATCCCGTTCCACGAGAGCTACAAAACGTTAGGCAAAATGCTCAAGAATCTGCACAGCTGCCCCCAGAGTATTTTGTCATTATTGTCTTCAAAAAAATTGCCATTATAGATATCGTGTGTAATTCTATAAGTAATTCTTTCCTTACATTGATGCAAGCCCTCAACAATGTAAGGGAAGATTTATTTCTGGACGTTTGACAGAATACATTTCAGGCCACATTGCCATTTTGGGTAGTGACAGGGAAAATTTACATTCGCAGCCCCGTTAATTTCTAACTTATACAAGGTCTATGGCCAAAGACTTTCGCGGGATTAAAAACAAAAAGATTCTTGCACATTTCATTGCCAAGAAGGTGCTGAATACAAAAAATGGCAGGTCTTGCTGGTTAGGGCATGCCCTTCAATTAATAAGAACAACAGTAATATATTGAGTGCAAGCAAAGGACAAATTCCTTATGTCTATGCCAGGTCCCGTTACCTCAGGTGCCGAAAAGCCGTCCGTAAAAGGAAAAAAACTTAAATCACAAGTGTCTGGAAGAAAAGGATCCCTTAGGACATTATATCTGTAAAAATGAAATCCACCGTTGACTTTGAGAAACCGTGGACGAATAACCTGGCGTCGGCACCCAGAGAATGTTGACATAGACTGCAGGTTTTTCTGATCACTTGACAACCAAATATCTGAGAGGCCGTTTTCGCTTAGTCACTGTTTGTGTTTGCGCAGAACGCATCCGATATGAAAAGTGACATTATGACTCTGGTACGGGCTAAATGGTTGCAAAAATCGAGACTATCGTTAGATGAGGAAGAGCTTATTCACTAGGCTGGCTGACATGTGAGGGCACCTCAACGCAGTGGGTGGAAACACATTAACATGTGTCCTCGCACGATGCATCGCACCTGTCCTTCTGCGGGCTGTTTTTGGAGAGAAGACGACAAAGGCATTTGCTGGAAACAAAATTGGTATTTTCTGCTATTTTGAAAGCAACCAAGGTGCCTTCACCGTTGGAGAGTAAGGTGATTCTGAGCTTTACAGGCATTTCGTCAGTTGCTCTTAAAAAAATTTGGTAATCCAATTTTGATCCTTGAAACACCTCAGATGTGCTCACAAATACTCCCTTTTCTTCTATCAACCATGTGCGTTCCTCAATAAACTTCCTTCTGTTTTGTTTTACTTATCAGGCGCAATTTTGCAGTGGACTATAACTTTGGCCACTGTTCAACTGTTATTTTTATCTTAAGCATTTTACTTAGCTATACATTTCTTCGAAAAAAAGTTACTGTTAGTTAGGCCATTGCAAGAACCAAAGACCAGCACCATTCAGAGGACGTAGCGGTGCCTTGTGCACAAGTGTAGTTAGAGTAGGATGGTTTTACGTCGCATATACCGTTCGGGTTACTCCCATACACAGCACTTCCATTGAATAGGCATAACATCCTAGATGACTCACTTTCTAATCATATTTGCAAAATTTTTATTTTCCCATTTTGTCCTTCCTAAGTCGGGCTACAGCTCACAACATTTAGGTATATTAGAAATATGATTTGATCGCTGGTTGACCAACAGCTCGATATCCTTCGAATTATTTTCCTTCTGTGATTTTCTGTTAATACCCAGTAGGGCTGTTGCTTTTAAAATGGTAGAACAGATAAAAGGTGATCTTTGTTGGCCATAAACAAGTGTATGGTCTTAGTCGCAAGATAAAAGACACCATTCTATGCAATAGGGTGGCCGATATTCAGGTTTTTTCGCTCAGGTCTACCAATCTGAAATATGATATCCTCGTTATCTGCTCTCCGGCTAGAACTTAACTTTCTAAGGTTTTTTTAAGTTTAATTGTTCCCCTCACTTTTAAAAATTAATCCTTTATCCTTTTCACATAATTCCGTTCCTGTGGGCTTTGAGCATGAAACCATCTATTTCTTCACTCCAATATACAGTAGAAAAAATCTACTGGTCAATTACCTTCGCTATATTTCGGCGTCCTTATGTTTCAAGACCACGATAAAAACTCTTTCGTTTTAATCCTGCTGGGTCACCAAATGCATCTGGGAAAGGGTTTAATCAGTCCTTGACTGCTGTAATAAAGTATCACCTTTCCCAATTAAGCGATATTTTTTTATTTATCAAGGGCCTTCTCCTGTTCTCAGTAGCATGCTTAACAGATGCACAGCTAGTCTAGAGACGGAGTCCATTAGCATTCTACGTTGCTAAAGATCAGCAATATTTTCCTGCGGCGTACAACCATTTTACAAATTTTCTCTTGGATCGCCTTCCGTTGTAACATATCTTCAGGCTGTTTCTTGGAACTTAGCTTTTCAAAATTCTACTCTGCAAGGGTATCTCCCAGTGATTTATTTCCTGAGCAGCAGATCCAAATGCCTTCCCGTGGGTTTTTGTAAATGAACGTGCAATTTGAAACAATGCACAGAATTCTATAACGAAGACTGTGTTCACGTCGATGCCAAATTTGGAAGCGAAGGCTACAATACATGCAAGTTTTGCGAACGTTGCCTGCACTTTCAGGAAAGCGTTATACTTGTCACTATCTTAGCACACGTTTGTAGAGTAAACACTGTTATAAGCTTTCGCTGAAAATAATTTATTCCTTACTATTAGTATTGAAAGTTGCGTTCACATGTTTGGTGCCTTTGCCAAATTGCTGAGTATTTACTTCCCGTTGGTGGAAAGATTTTTAAGTATCTACTAGAAAGCACGCAGGGAATGCTGATGAGTCAGACCCCTTGCAGCTGTGTTAAACAGCGGTAGAATATCTACCAAACACATGTCTGGGCATCTAGCTAGCACCTTTGCTGCGAGTATGGTTCCACCGGTAACCCCTAAATATAGAGCCCGTGTTTGACCACATTCCAAACGCAATGTTTGCAATAAAATCGACATATTTTGGTACAGTAGGGATGGTTTTGGCACGGATTCCATTCTTCGGCCATTTAAGTCATTAATTTGCACTAAGTATTCCAGTCTGACAGTTAACAGTGCATTTTTTGGAGAACCGGTGTGTAAGAAAATTTAAAAATTAGCTAATGTTCATTGCTTCTGCTATCTAGGAAAGCCAAATAAATAATATTTTACTGTGAAGAACATCTTACAGTTTCAACTTGTAACTTCCCCCCACTTGACTCAGGCACTAAAACGAAACGCCAAGACCCTTCAGCATACAGCTTCTTAATTTCTTCACAAACTTTTGAAACTCTCCAGGATCCTCAAATTTGAAATGTGCTAAGGTTTCACTGAAGGCCAACCCTTTGCATCTTCGCAATACGCAGCTCACCTTGAGTCCATTTACGCGTACGCGGCTGCATGAATGCACAAGTAGCCTGAGCAGGTTTGGAATGGCGTCCGCATTGATTGCTGTGTAGCGTCCATGAGTGGTGACACTTGTGCTACAAACAAACAGTCAGCCACGCGTAGGATGCTTTATAAACGCGCTACTGGCGAGGTACTTACAATGCGAGCGCGCCAGCTGCCGAGGCCTTTACGTCGGGGTTGTTGTCATTCAAAAGACCGACCAGGGCAGGGATGGTCTCCTTGTCAATGGCCTGTTGTCTGCCCCGAGGGTTTACACTAAAGTAAACAGTGAAAATTAAAAACGAGGATAGGGGCAACCGATTTGCACAGCACTCACGTTAGCATGAGAATAACCTGTGCGCTCTTCCCACGAACTTCAGGAGAGTGGTGGCTGAGGAGCTTAGTGAAGACTTGCATTCCACCAGCATTTAGACCGGCATCACTGTTCAAGTCCAAGCATCTGTTCAGGGTGTCCAAAATCACAGCCTGTAACAGTGATCATTAAGCACTGCCACAAAGAGGAGGCTTGCCTTGATTTCCGCGTACTCTCTTTCCACACAGGCAATCAGCAGTGGAATCAGATCCGCATCTACGATCGCCTGGCAATGTGCCGGATTGATAGAAAGGAGTTCAACAGCCTTGTGTGCGTTCAGACGAACAATATCAGGTTCATAAGATGAGAAGAGAAGCTTCAGCACATCAAGAACATCCTCGTCAATGAAAGCCTTTCGGCCAATAGCATGTTCTAATAGAGTAAAACTATTTAAATGATCATCTACGGTTAAAGACGATAAAGCATTCTGCAGCCATGGCTCGCACGGGAACATCTTTGTCTCGAAGTAAGCGTTTCAATGACGGAATAATGCCTAACAGGGCGCATAAATAGTAAGATTGCGTTTGGGATACCTTCGTGTACGGCGGCTGCAATATGCTCGTGGTCGTGAAGATAGTCACATAAAGCTTTTACAGCTCTTTGGCGGATGAGTAGAAGGTCGTCTTTAAGCTCTCGGTTCTTAAAAAGAGTAAAAGAGCATTTTACAGGCACAACCAATGCAAAACATAAATAATCAGAGTTGTGCTTGAAAAACAATTTCATTACGATTTGTCTTGGAACATGGGCCACAGCGGTAATAACTGCAAACAACGATTTTAAAATACCAATCTTTATAAAAAAAATTCGGGTACTTATTAACAAACAACTTATAATTTTTTCAAAATAACCGGCCCTAGTATCTAACATAATAGTTTGACAATGCAGAAGAAGTAGATGTGATCGCTTGGACAAAAACTTTATTCGCCTGACGTTTTGGATTCGCGGTCGAGCCCATCATCCGAGACGCTTGTATGAGCAGTTCGACCAGTTTCACCTTCGTAATTTACCAATGCACCAATAGAGTGAGCTTAATGGGACAAGGCCCTAAAAACTAGGTGTAGCAGACAGACAGTTCGATTGTTCCCTTTGCAAGTTTAATACTTTAGACAACTGTACAGCTTACACATCTAGCTTAGTTTTCGATATCACTGAATGCTGCTGTTATTAGCATTCAACCTCATATTAGATATTTTGAATTAAAAAAAATACACCTGAGCGCATGGCATGAGCAAAAAAAGTAATCAGTTTTGGATAGCTGCCATTACGAGAAATACTAAGCCAAAAAACGGCCACTTTACTAAATTTTCAAGTTCAACACAATTTCAACAAGTGTGCGGACTGCATTATCCTAGCATAAAATGGATTTTTTCAGACATTTTACCACCTTCTGCAACAAAAACGACCTTATTTAAAGGCACTTCCCATAAATGTGGGAGGTTCATACTCACCACTCTCATTATATGCCGCTCTTTATCTTGTGTCTATTAGACCATCTGTTGGGCTGCGTCGGGACCGCATCTCACAGTAGATCCTATCACCACCACCACCCCCGTTAATTGGCTGTGCGTTTGCGTCGACCGGCCTCTCAATATGACTCCTTTCACCTCCACTCTCGTTGGCCACGAAGATAACTTGCGGCCCCGATTGTTCTATGACGTAACGATCTCCTGTTCTCACGACTCTCAGAATAGGAGTTGTTTACAGGCCTTACTCAACAATACGTCAGTAACATAAGCGGCTTAAAGACCTTATCCCTAAGCAGGAGAAATCGGCTGTTGTCTACCGACTTCAGTGCAGCTACAGGATGTGCAGATAATTTGCAAAAACCGGCCACTATCTAAAAGCACGCATGCATGTGCGTCAGTTGAGTGCCAGAAGGTCGGACCGAAAGTTAGAGATGGAAACTCGTGCCGCACAGATGGGTTATTTCTTTAACTTTGATGCCGTTAAAGCTGTGGGTCGAGGCAGATAAAAGAAGACTGGTGTCTACCCACAGCTTAATTAACCACCACATCAATTTTTCTGACCCCTATCTGGTTTCATGAATCCTCTTGACAAGAGACCGTCACGGCGTAGAAAATTCGGGCCACCAATTATCACTGCGGCCAACAAGAGCGGGGGTGGAACAAGCCATACTGAGAGGCTGGCGGACGTAAACGCAGAGCCAGTTAACAAAGGCAGCGGCGGAAACACAAGCTATAGTGAAACATGGGCCCAACGCAGCCTGAAATGCAGTCCAATAGGCACAAAACTAAGAGCGGCATATAGTGAGAATGGTGAGTAAGAGTCTCAAGCCTCTGAAGATGGGTGGGCGAAAATACCACCGAAAACGACAAACACTTAATAAACCTCTCCCGGTAAATGTCTCCTTTTCATTTGGCAACATGTGAGCTCTAAAGCATAAGTTTGTCTTGCTGGGAACAGTACATTGAAAACAGGTATCAGAGGATTGCACCCAGAATGTGACTCCCTATTATAATATGGAAAATACAATTTTGAAGTAGCCGGGTACAAGACACGCTTAACGTTGAGTTAATATCGGTCCGAATTACTGTTTCATTGCGAGAAAAACCTAATTAAGGCACTTATTATTGACAACCTTGTTTGCAGTGGAAAAAGGATAGTGTCGGTGCTCTAGATCAGCTTCTGTAGGCTGCAAAGTGCAAAATGCAAATTGAGTTGCCTTCTGCCTTGAAATGTCTATTTTTAAAGTCCACGTAAAAGATTTTGAATTGGAATGGCATGCATGGGCATCAATTTTTCCTATAAGGTGTCCGTCTGATGACTGAAAGATGATATAGAACAACATACGTCAAAGCACTTTTGTGAAATGCATTGAAAATATAGTTAGGGAACATTAAAAAGCTGTTTAAACTTTGAAGAACTGAAGTGCGAAAATTCCAATGGATATAGCGACGTTCACTGGATGTCATACGACACAAGAACTTGCGGCTTCTCAGCAAAGTATTTCAAAAGCTTAAGTGGCTCAAGTGTCGTTAAATGTATTAGAGTGATATTCAACGTGTAAAAATTCCTCCGTTTAGACGAATATGATGCTCAAGTAGACTCCAGCAGCCAGCTCAAGTAAGATATTGTGCATAGTTCATTCATCGGCGTTCATTAACCTCGTGGGAGAGGTTGATGATAGCACGATTTTAATTGACCACGAAAATCCAAAATATTCAGAACAACACTGAAAGCGTTATCATCAACGCACGAATCTGATTTTTTTGTTCGGATCATTTCTACTTCTTCCTGAAAGGCTGTTAAGGGGAGTGCATGAAACAAAATGTGATCTCTTGGCTTATAACATTAAAACTAGGAGTGCACCATGTTCATCATATTTATGATGAAATGCAAGAACCACTCTCTCTGTTATGTATAATTAAACTAGAGAAAGTGCCTTAAACAACTAAACACTATACGTTTGTGAATAGAATATATAGAGAAGCAGTAGCATACAAGTTAACGTCTATTTTTTGATTGAATTCAATCGTAAGTTTAGTTTTTCCTTGTGCTGTAATGAAAACATGAAAGTCCAAATGTACTTCACTAGTAACAGATGATATTTATTTATAGCTACCATTAGTAAAATACGTTCTCATGAGGTATTGCTGAGGTCACGAGACGTTGGTTAGGAGGTAAGAACGTGCAGTGTCATGTGATGACCACTACCATAATGAGCTGCATGTTGGCATTATTGCTTATGTTCGAAATGATTATGGACTATAAATTTGCGACAATCCATATAGAAATTTATAAGTTGGAGAGATAAAGGGAGAAAAACCATTTTTGTGCTGTCAGTCTCATACGCGACAGGTATAATGAACCATTATAATTTACGATCGAGGAAAACATTAACCTGATGAGCAGATATTTATTTTTCTTCTTAAAATTCCCAAATATAATCGTGCGTAGTTAATTTTTGACTTTGTGATAAATATTCAAACAGCAAATACATTCTTTGAGGAGCACGATCGTGTGTCATTACTGCTATTTTCAACAGTAACTCGATTTGTTATTGATGGGAATAAATAAATTTATCTCAAATCCATTCAGTGTATCATATTCCCTTATAAATAAAATAACTAATAACTTAATAAAACGTGGGATACATTTAACCGAAAATGTCAGTTTCTATGCTAACAGGCTAATTTCTCATTGCGCATTGTGCAATGAACACTTGAGTCAGCTAAAACTTGTCTTCCCATAACATTGCCTTAATCAATTGCATGAAATCATTGGCTTAGTTCCGTATTTTATATTTATACTTTATTCTATTACTGGAGAATACAGCGGGTGAGAGTAAGCTCCTTTCCACACAGGCAGTGCGATCGTTTCGTTTGCGTGAGCTCTATTGTTTTTCTTACCAAACGTGGAAGGGCAAGTCTGCCGTACGCCAAAGTTGCCCTGGATGGATCTATATTTGGGGGCATCTCAAGGCTTATCCGTGCCGAAGCCATTTCCCTGAGATGTCTGAACATCTGCACTGCGGTTTATATATAAAAAATGTAACTATGGTAGCAAAGGTCACCACAAACTGTCCTTGAATGATATTGTTGATTTAAACGCACGTCTTTCAACTTGGTTAGCGTGATGCACTATGCCAAATCAACTATAAGTTGACAACTCTTGCGCAGGTTTATTTTTTCAAACAAGCAGCTGCTATTGCTTACAAGACACATTTTGTTTTATTTTTTAGGGTGGGACAGCCAATAATATACCAGCCCCTATACAACCCAACACTAGCAGCTTAGATTTCCGGACTTCTGTGTTGCTTGCGTTCTGATTGGCCTCAGTCCCCAAACACTTTCGCTCACGCAAAAGACTCTTTAGCGGGTTGTGCCTAGCCAGTCTTTTTATAATATTATTACCAAGGTAAGGATGCAACAATCAAAGGGACAAAAAACTGCTACTACTAAAAGCCTCCCTTTGGCTGAAAACTAATCGATTAGGCGTAACACAACTGATACAGTTATTTTCAATGTATACTGTTTCAATTATACCTTTTCAGTTTGAGATATGTTCTTATTTCGTATGCCACCCACTGAAGTCAGGGAAAGTGCCATCGTTTCCTAAGCTGCCAACTATAAAGGAGTAAATTAAATTATTGACTAAAAAGAGTTGGTTCTGGAGCCAGACCTTAATGTGGCGTTTCGATTTTTCTCATAAAGCCGCCATTTAATTTTGCATTTCATTCCTTATTTGGATAGTCAAACTCCAGATACCAAAAATAATTAAATTTCCAAAGAATAGCGTTATTATTAATTCGAACAAAGTGAGTCAGAGAAAATGAACAGAGAATACACTGGTTATCTTTGGTACTTATATGGCGCAACCAGCTTAAGTGCTCTGCACTGTGGAAGTACTTGACAATATTAACGTGGGCGAGAGCATTAGACTTAGCTAAACCTTGAAGAACAGTGCAATTATACAAAGTTGACTGAATGTACTGAGAGCCCCACAAAATATTCTTTTACTTTAAATATCTGTTATCCCATTTTCCTTTACATGCGATCCATGACGTCCTGTTTTCCCATACAACTCTATGCTCTGTATAGCGCCCGGGAAACCTTGAGAAATTGATATTTACGTTAAAAAGAGAGCCATTTATATATTAACTTTTGGTTCAGAGGACGACTTATCAATTTCAATTAGAAGAGTAAATGATTCCGACGCTTGAGTTAAATTAGGAAAGAGATTGTGTGTTAACGCTTACCACATTGGGCAATCAGGTTAGGAAATTTGGTTTACCTTTATTAGATTAATATTACCTACTTTCTGATATAAATAGCTGACGCATGCAAACTTAATAGGCCGTTGTCCGCAAATTTCGATGATTTTGGCCTGGTATTATTTTGAGTATTTTGCATTCTACATGTTACTTTAAATTTAAAATCATCACCCACCTCTTGTCCTTGTTGTTCTTCAACATGGACATCTTTAAACTCACTAGCTCCTTTTCGAATTCCTGAATTTTTATAGGAAACTATATGCATATAAACGCAAGGTTTATCCTCATGGCCCACGCTTTTTGTGGTTCTGAAACTGTGGACGTTATTTTGCACACGCGGGTTGCAGAAGTAACCGGGGTGGACGTAATACTGAGTGCGAAGGTTTCCTTGGCCATGGGACAATGGTCATCCTATTTATGCATTATTTATGAGCATCCACAAAGTAGTTAGGCTATGACCCTCGATACGTGTTCGCTTTTGAAACTAAAAATAATTTTTCGAATTTTAAAGTTCCATACACTTAAGGATAAAAGGTATTGCCCTCAAAATTTCTACAAAATCCGTATATGATTAGTAAATCAAAATAAACACACTACTTTACTGTTTACAGTAAGAGATACAATGTACACAATAATATTTTATTTTTGGGGACTGAAACCCAGAAACCTCATATTTGAAACAATGATTTTAAACAATAGATATTCAGGTTAGCGGCCGGTGTGAGCAAAAGTTTGGCTGGGTATAATGGATCTTTTCTGTTCAGTTGACCTGCTACTTTATGTGCCGAATTCTCTGTTGTATCCGTCACCACGAAGTCATAGGTCTGTCCGTTCCAGTCTCCAAAAGAAATGATGCGAATACAAGTGTGAGTAGCACCCATGTATTTTTAGGTTCCTCGAAGTCTGATATAGCTTCCACATACGTGTGTTATTGTGAATACTGAGACGAGATGGCCAAAATGCTGGACAAACTCTCTATTCTACAGAATCTGACAATTTATGTGAGTTTTCTATGGAGCTGCCGGTACTCAAAGGTAACCAAATTAGAAAAATTAAGCCTGCATTCGTATCATAAAAATAAGGCCCACACGACCTTCATTACCGTCCATTCAACTTTTATCGGTAGTTTATAATACTTTTTCAATCAACATTGTCGTATATATTCATGCTTTCAATGGATACAGGCCTTATATACTTTTCCGAATTCCCCATTTTGTAGATCTCTGATGTTCATTTTAATGATGAAGGGAACATCGATTGACCCTTTGGCCGGCCTGATACATTTCAGAGGAGGCGTCGTTAGCAATAACCTGGTCATTCTGAGGTCCTTTTATTCAGCAATATTTTACAGAGGTCATCCTTAAAGGAATTACTGGTGAGTATAACCCTTTGTGTCCGCCATTTTCCTATGAGCGAGGAGAATGTTTCAATAAAACGATGACAGGAAAATACTCGAAAGCCACCTTAAGTGTTCGAAACCAAGCGTCTTTGAAATATTTTCCAGTACCTGGTCTGGACTCGGAGACTGTCATTCCTTAAGCAAAATAGTTCCCTTCCTCAAATTTCCTATTAAATCAATGATTTCCAGTAGAGAACTCAGTCTACTTAAAATCCGTTTCCTCGGTGTGGACAGATGCAAAAAATTGGTAGGATCTTCTGCCTTCTCATTATTTACCGTAATGACGTCGTTATTTCTTTTCTTTTAACACCGCGACCGTTCCCTTATACCTTATATTGTTTGGTGTAAGTGAGGAGTACTTTATACGTATTTTCATCCAGTTCTATAATTTATGTTCCCTAATCTTTTTGCTATTTGCGAATATTTCGCCTTATCTCTTTTCGAGTTCAGTGAACTTCTTCGTAATGTAAAGGTCCTGCTTTCCCTATGTATATGTTCCCAAGTTTGTTTGTTCTGGCCATCGCTCACTTTACGCATCTCCCGTAATAACATACTGTCAGATTAATACCAACAATTTGCTTCTTATGGAGGCGACAAAAATTTAACCATTCCTTAGTTTTTTTCCAGTTCTTGGTGTACAGGCAGTCCTCCCAAAGTAGCATGATATGGTCATTCTTACCTAGCGGCACCATGGACCTAATTCGGTCATTATTTTTGGGTTTTTTTTTGCAAGGACGAGGCCCAGATAACTTGCCATTTGAATTGCTTTGATTCTCATAAGAAATACGAACTGCTTTACGAGATACTGATCATTGTGTGGTTAAATTATCTGGAATCAAAGGAATTCCGCGAAACCGTTGCCGATATATTCTTTTATTCCAGCACCGGTACGTTATAATCTCCGTCAACATGTGCGATTTTGTTTTTGGCCTGCTATCTTATTAATCAAAACACCGCACAACCCACCTCCGGAGTCGGATTGGGTGGCCTGTATGTGGTTAGGAAATGCGGATTTTGTTTTCCATGCATCTTCAATGTTAATACAGAGTTTCAAAGTCACATTAGCAAACAAGTCTGTGATCCTCTATTGACGTATCCTTCCGGTCTTCTACATTTTATGCACTCGTTCTTGCCGAAAGAGTTGGTGTCCGTTGAGGAAAATTTCTTTATTCAATCATTCAACCTTTAAAAATTTACATTGGAACTGACATTCAGCTGCATATCTGATATCCACATTTTTAGCTCATCTATTTTTTGAAAAAAACCCTGTGCATGTATATCATGAAAATGGAATTTTGCCCGGATAGATTTTTGAATGATATTTGGATCGAGATAACGGAATTTTTTGAGTCCAAATTCAAGCCTGCGGTTTCTTGATCGAACGTAAGCTCCTACACAGAGGTTGTCAATTTGAGGTCACATAGCTTATTATCGAGACACTGACAGTTAGTGTAACAGACTTCTTGACAGTGCCCCTAGTGCTCATTGTAGCCTCTATGGTGTTTATATTTATATTGTTTTGACTCTCAGAATGACAGTTTCGGTCAACAATTATCTTTTGAGTTGATGCACCAGTCTTTTAGTTTGGGGTGTGTTTAACAGTTTCCCAATCGCTATTTCAGAAGTGTTATATAAATACTAAATAAATTTTGATCTTAAGCGAGCCCATAGGGAATGAGCTTTCTAGTTTTATTTTTTCGGTTGATAAACTGGTTAAAAATAATTTCGGCATGGAAAGCCTGCGGAGCAGACTTTCTCTGTAACGAGAGCTGCACCTGCGTTTCGGTTTCCAAGATTACTTTTAAAAGTACATGGCCGGCAATATGGACCAGATGCTGACTCAGTCTGTCATATTATATATCCGTTGATAATGTTAATCGAGTCGTCGTCCGTTAACAATGCTTTAACATACTCTTGAAGAAGGTAAAGTTCACGTTTCCTTGTATTCCTTACAGTTGTTTACGTTGATTTTGAAACCCGATTTATCAATATATTTCTTTTCCTACTCACCCAAGTGTCTGCTGTTGTTACATCACTTATTTTAACAGACCGGTTCGTTTCCAGTTCGCTTGTTCCAACAGCTCCAAACTAACAGGTTCCTGGGCTTGAAGAATCAAAATCCGTAAAGGGTTTGTTCATCTTCCTGTTGATAGTACATTCTTATATTTTACATAATTGCTCATCGCGTAAGCCCGTCTCCGTTGCAGATGGTATCTCCCATTTGTTTTTCGGGTTAAGTTTTCACTCACCTGACGTTCCAGGATCTCTGTCTTGCCACAGAACGGAGGGATTCAATCGGCCTTAGACAGGCTGCCTGGCAGCCGTAAAGAGGTGCATTGTGTTTTACAACCACCGTGAGTCTGTCAGCCTTTGGGCTGTTCTCATTACGATCGGTAGTTTAAATTCCTGATTTTATTCTTAGGTTTAGGTTTGAGGATATTCTAATCAACGACGTTCTTCCTTTCCTTCGGGTGTACGTTGTCTGATTAAATCACTTTAAGTCACTTTATTGAGTGAATTAGGCTTTTGCCCTTGAGCTCCCTATTAAAATTCAAAAATGACAAAAGAATAAACGTTAACAGCAATAGCTCTAACAAATGAAAAACGTAAGGTCATCGATATGTGTGGGCCAGGCATAAGCTGCTACTACTTACACAAGCGTCATTATATGTAATACAGTTTCTCAGCAAATGAGTATCCAGTTTGCATTTAAATGTGTCAACAGTTTCTGAAAGGACCACCTCATCAGGGAGTCCGTTCCATGCACCAATGACTCTATGCGAAAAGGCATTCCGACGGACGTCCGTGTGGACCAATTTCCTCTACAATTTAAAGGGATGACCCTGCAGATGTTCCGTCTCAGCCAATTCGAAGAAGTCAGCAAATTCTAGGCCACACTCGTGGCCTCTGATAATCCGGTAGGTTTGGATGAGGTCACCGCGTAGTTGTCTGTCTGTAAGCAGATGACTAAGATTCTTGACCATCTTCGTAGCCCTCGCCTTAACTCGTTCGAGCTGCAGATAATCCTTCTTAAACCACGGACGCCAGGCCTGGATGGGATACTCCAAGTGAGATCGAACAAATGCTCCATGGATTTTTCAGAATAGTGTTTTATCAATCTGCACAAATCCACGTCTGAGCGCAAATAAAACTTGTATTGCGCGTTTAGCTGCCTTAACATACTGTGAAGATGGTTTGAGGGAGGAGTTTATAAGAACACCGAGGTCCTTCTGTTCCTCAACAATCGAAAGGGGCTGCCCATTGAGAAGGTATTGGTAGGAATTATCCTCCTTAATGGTCTTTCTGGTACGCAGTCTTAGGACCACACACTTCCGAACGTTAATTTAAGAGCCAACGAGCAGACAAGCTGCTAAGATGGTTGAGACTCTCTTGAAGTGAGTGCCTATCGGAATCAGATCTGATGACCCTCCACAATTTAACATCGTCTGCAAACATGACAGCGCTGCAGCCCAGGTCTTTAACGCAGTCTTTGGTATAGACTAAGAAGAGTAATGGTCCTAAGACGGAGCCTTGGGGGGCACCACTTAAAACCGGAGTAGGTGTTGACTTCGAGGTATCGATGCACACAGTTTGAAATCTTACTGTAAGAAAATCTGCAATCCATGTCATCAGCATTCCTCTTATACTAATTTCAGATAATTTATAGATATGACGTTTGTGTGGGACACTGTCAAACGCCTTCGTTAAATCAGTGTAGATGACGTCAACTCTACCAACTTCATCCAATGCGCGAGTCCGCTTCTCTGTCGAGAGCAATTAACTGGAAAGACAAGAGAGATTCTGTCTGAAGCCATGCTGGAGCTCTGAGAGCAATTGGTTTTCCTCAAGGAACTTCATGGTTGCCTTCTTAATTATCGATTCCATTATTTTACAGCAAATGGAGGCTGACAGGCCGATAATTGTTGACATAAGATCGAGCCACACTCTTGTATATGGGGTATATATTTGCTGCCTTCCATTCGGATCGCAGTTTCCCAGATTCAAAGGACGAAATGAATATATGCGCTAGTGGTTTGGAGAGTTCGCCGGCCAGTTCGTCCAAGAACTTTGTCAGTTAATCGCCCTGACCAGATGACTTGGCTTGTTTGAGATATTGCAGTTCTCGTTTCACGAGAGGTTCCGGGAAGAGAATATATTCAAGCACTGGACCGGCGTTTATAACACTACTGTTGTCATGGTCAAGCTGAAGTTCCGGTTCTTTAGTGAATACTGAGGCAAAGAACCAACCCAAGCGCTTGGCTTTCTCGCAACTTTCAACGATTTGAACACCATTCCCATCCATAAGTGCCGCGACTGGGTCCTTGTTTTTTAATCGACTATTGATATAATTGAATCAAATTTTCGGTTTATTTTTAGCCTGTTGAATAGATTTTGATTCATAGCTCTTCCTTTCCTGATGAATCATTTTTTTGGCAGCATTTCTGCGGTGAAGAAATTCCTTGAGATGCTCTGCTGAGCCTGTTTCTCTGAAAACATTCAATTTTTTATTCTTCTTCTTTAACTGCCTCTTAAGTTCTCTTGTTAACAAGGCAGGGTGACTAGTCATTTTTTCCACATTCACTGGACAAAAGCGTTGAATCAGATCGAGTGAAACCTTCTTTAACGATTGCCAGCCATCCTCTGGTTTCCCATTGAGCAAATAGTCCCATTGCACTGACATCAGTTTTTTTCTTTATCGCGTTTAAATCGGCCTTCCATATATTTCGCTTGCCTTGTGTTCTCTTCTGGCGCTGAGAATAAAGTGAGTAATCTCAAATCAGCGTACTATTGTCACTCTTACCGAGGGGAACAATAGAATACACTTCATCAATTTTAGAGAAGTCCTTCGTAAATACTAGGTCGATGCAACTTGCACTCAAGTTCTCTCTATATCTCGTTGGTATGTTAACCTTCTCTGCCAGAGGTTGTTCAAGTGTAGCTTGTGGCCGAAGGAAGTTGGCGCACCAGTCAGATTTACCCAGTCTACTGTAGGTGCATTGAAATCTCCAGCAATAAGCACCTCCTGGTGACGTGCAACTTCCCTGAGCAAATGGAGGAGTGACTCATCAGCTGCACATGGAATACAAGTGGTCTGTAGATCGTCAAGAATTGTAAGTTTTTTAAAAAATCCTTTTAAATCATATCCAAAGAAATTCATATTCAAGGAATATGCGTGCAATCGTTCGACGGCTGATATACCTGTCCTAACGTATACGGCCACTCCACCTCCCGGTCTATTTTCTCGGTCTCTTCGAAATAGTTGGTATCCATCTATCGAAACCTCGCTATCCGCGATTTCGGCTTTTAGCTACATTTCCGTAATGGCAACGATATCGGGGGTTTGGTCTGAGACTTGTGCTTTGAGTTCGTCTACTTTCGAAAGGAGACTCTGAGCATTTGTATACAAACATCTGCTCATTTCATGCGTTTGGATGCTAGAGTCTGTCAGTGCTTACCGAGATGAACTGGTGTCCATCCCGCGCACACTGAGTTCTGATGAGTGGTCGTCCTCTGAGTTCTGGAGAGCGTTCCTTTTATTTTTTCGAGCTCTGTACGGTTGGGTACTTCGTATTTAGTGTTCCCCGTCTGTGTGAGGATCCGCTTTTATGATATACGGTGTCTGCCACAAGGAAGACCTCTTCTTCACTTTTATATTCCCATCATTTATTTGGAGCCATTTTTACTCTTGTTCTGTTCTCTTTTTCAGTTCTGTTCTCAGAATCCTCTTTTTAAGCCTTTCCGTCGGTTCATAATCCGGCTGAAAAACAAATCCCTGTTTGAGTTATGGAGAGCCATTCTCCGTTCTAGGAGGCGTGAAGCCTGAAGATCATTTTAAAGAATGATTTTAAGAGGTTTCGGTGATGAAAAATCATGTGAAACAACCGCTTTTCATAAACAGAATGCTTTGTGCACGGTAACGCATTCGCCATCTTGAAGAATTGAATTTGAGCAGGCTCGGAAAAGACCAAGGTCGTGTTATATTCTTTCCTTTGCGATCAGAGAAGTGGACTCGGGAGCCCCTTTAATAATTAGATTTCGATTTCGGTTGAAATGTCTGTTTGGTGAATTGCTGCTCTATTTTGTTGATAGGGCATCAGTATCCGGAAGAATTCTACTTTGGTCGACGATTTTATTTGCGTCAGTACGAACAATGATTCCTAAAGTTAATGGCGAACACCTTCTAAGAACTTTGCCAAGTTTTTCTGCACTTGCTCCTTTATCAACAGCAGAGGATACAACCTTAGCATCTATCGGTAAGACCTAGCTATGTTAGAACCCTTTTTTGTAAAATCATCTTGGCCTTTTTCGGCTTCGAATCCTTCGTCTTCAGTCCTTCAAATTCGACGAGCTTTTTAACGTCGCCCTTTTTTGTATCATTCAGAAACGATGCCGCCTATGTTTGTGTATCCAAAGCATTGCGGCTTCTGTCTGAGCTGGATGATAGTAGTAAGTTGCATGAGCTGGTTTTATCTCCCTTTCGATGAAAGGAAACGTCGACTGATTTACTGAGCTCTGTAGATGCAATGTCTTTTAGCTCTACATTAGGTATTATCGAGGAAGCTATGTTTGCAGATGTAATTTCTTTTGTTGGAATACTCGTTGTGACGGGCGTTTTTTTTCCGGGTGAACAATGAACCTTCTCTTTTCGATCGGCCATTTCTTGTTTCAAGTTATGTATCTCTTTCTCCAGCAATAGGTATTTCTGTAGGAAACTTAAACACCCCATGCACTTTTCGTCCTCATAGGTGACATTCATTAGTGTTATCAAGCTTTTTGCCCGCATGGCAGGAGGAGAAGTAGTAACTAAATATCTGTCTTTGCCATCTTTTTCTGTTTGTATACAATTTATTTTGTCAATATTCCATGTAAACGTGGCGGAATGGTTAGGTGCGTCACCACATGTTTTTTTCGGCAAGGGTTTAACCCCCGACCGTGGCACCCACTTTTTTTCTCCGCGCAGATGAATCCTGAGCGTCTATGTTTTCCATACCACTTTCGATTCCTTGCGAATGCACTTAATTTATAAATCTTCTTAAATAAATGGGCTAGGGTGCAATAATATTCAGCAGTCAGACTTCAAGAAGCATGCAACGACTCAGCCTTTGTTGAGACTTCTCCTTCCGCGATTGAGAGCAGATTACAGCAGCACACCGCTGACGTGAATTCTGGAGGCAGGTGAACGTTAAAGCTTGTATTTATCGTATTGATAACGTCCGGGGCATGTAATAATCCTCGGTGAAGGAATATTTGGATATCCGCAGAATCGACAAGTCCAAGCAAATAACTCCCAAATTTAGAGACTGAACAATCCACTCAAGAGTTATTATAAATCAACGTGTCTTCTACACTAAGGTAGAGATTAAAACTTCGTAAACTCCAAGGAGCTGAAATTCGAAAGCAATTTCAAACGACGCGCAATTAAGCAATTGTTCAACAGTTTCTGAGTCTTTTTTAAAAACGTCATCTTGGGACTTTACCTTGCTGTGGTTTGAAAAACTTGCTATTATTTCTATGAGAAGGTCAAGGTTTCCCACTAATCTTCTACCTCGCATGGCCAGAGCCAGACGTAAATCGCTTCTTGCATGCGCAAAATTATTTGCTTCTTTGGGGATTGGTTAGGAAGCACACGGTCTACAAACACATATAATAATAAGGATTTATTTTCAAGCACCCAAACTGCACTATCCAAACAAATTTTACACTGAATTAAATGGTAAAACTAGGGATACTATAGTCAATAATGCTCTGTGTGTGTGGCCAGATGTACAGATGAATTTCAGAAGTGTAGTACCTAATGAAAGCAAAGCTTTTCAAAGCCACCAGCCATTTTTATTTTAGCGAACGATACTTTTTATAATAATATCCACACATTCAGAACTGAAAATTTTTCGAAAAAGTTGTGATTTCAAAACAAATTAACGATGAACACCTGAACTCGAAAGTGATGGGAGTTAGTGGGACCCCCTCCTTCAAAACCATCTTCAGGAGAAAAAACAACTTCACGAAGGGATATGGGAATCAGAGTAGGTAAATTCCGTGGGAAGAAGAAAACCATAAATTCAGATAAGCGAGTGACAAAGAAGTGTCATTATAATAAGTCTGGGGATGTTACCTTGCGACAGACCTAGGGCGAACCCTCGCCATCTCAGTGGTCCAAACGGAATCTTGATGAGCGTCGGTGGCAAGCTGTAGCGTCCGAGGATATAAATAATAGCATACCATGGAGTATATCACAAGGACTAGTTTCAGCCATATAATGCCGGCAGAAACGTTAAGCACTTCATCAGGCACACATAAATAGATAAAGGACAGAATAAGTTTATAACGCAAGGGATCTATGTTAACAGTATCTAATGGTAGACAAAAAAGATAAGTATAAAAATACGAGTGAATACTGTGGATCTGTACAAGCGATCCGTTTGGAGTGGGAGGTGGTCACGAATGATCAGTTAGATACCGGTGGGGAGTGCAGCGCTATTGACAACTGCGGTTTAGGGTCTTGAAGCTACTGACGGTCAAGGACTTGCGAGACGGAACGATAGCGGCAACGAAGGGTGCAGATTTCAGCGGTAGTGAGAGAAGGAACACTGGCCATCTTCACAAACCAACGTTTAAATGATTCCCATTCGGGATCCGCGCGAAAAGTTTTACCAGTACATTCAAAAAATTCTGTCGGTTTTATGATCCTTTACAGCGTGCACGCCATGATAAACCCAATAATTAGCTAGAAAATAAATCAATATCCCTATGTAAACCCGAGTTCGGCCTTTTGCATCAGCGTGTGACGGCGCGCACAATTGATTTTACCGCGCGCACATTAGCCTACAATGCCTGGCTTCGGGTACGACGAACAAAGACAGAGAGCAGAGTACATGGTTCATGCAAATAAGAAACGGTGACTAACCGTGTTCAGTAACGGAAATTGAGGCCTTCGGCTCACGCTTCTCCAATCGATTATAGGACGCTCGGAATGTTTTAAGACTTTATCCAGCTACTGGTGGTATAACTTATTGCCATTGTTTTATAGGCTGAGAAAGTCTGCATAGGATACTGTAAAACAGCATATTATAATTTTCTTGCCGAGGACCAGATCATATAAGTCGGACCCAACAAGGGCCACTTTCCTTGCTGTCGGCCATAAAAAGTGAGTGAATAAGTTAGTTCATCAGCGAACAGGCCATTAAAGACGCGATCAGCAAAGGGGCTGACGGTGGCTCCAACGAGGCCGGCGAGGTGGGCGATCTAGCCGATAATACGTAATGTAACTGGGCACTTACCCCCTTAGAAACTTTAAGAAATGATGAATTTTGAGGATAATAAAAATAGTCCTCTATATCTTCGTATTCTGCATTCACTAACTCTTTGTTCCCAGATGGGTAGCGTAAAAGGTTTTGAACACACTACTTTATCACCGATTGTGATTGACCCGCCTGAAAGCGTCGTGGCGCTGTTTAGCCTATTTTTAAATATATTTAAACTGCTTAAACGATCCACCAGTTGGTGGAAGTGGACCATTTCTGTGCTCATATTTAAAAGTCTATGCTGGTGGACAGTATAACTGACACCGCTCAGCCTGCAGCTCACCTAATCTACACACTACTTCCTGCAAGTGCTGCGACGATTTCCTAGGCATACGTTTTGTTTTCCCTAGATAAATTTTCAAAGGGAAATGAAGAGAAAGTGAACAATGCTGTGAACATTTTACACCATTTCAGACCTACCATATAATAAATAGTATTCCCCTACAAATATTTTCAGCAAATGTTCGAGTGTATGGCACCCATTGTCACACGGATTGGGCCGAACTAGACAGCGTATAGCCGTGAAATATTATCAGAAATTGCATCCAATATTTCTTTGGAAGAACTCCCTGAAGGACAAATTAACTTGTGTTGAGCAGTAACTGACACAGTTCCGTCCCCTTCCAGGTATCTCAATCGCTAGGAAACCTTACAGGCTGCGAAAAATGCCATGACAGGTACGCGTCAAGAGCTTTTAGTCTATCATTAACCATGACTGCAGCTTCATTCGAGACCCTGCAAGCATTTTCCTCTTGGGCTTCTCAGCCACAAGTATAGAAGCCTACGTTAAATGTAAAGTTTCTTAACGAAAATAACTAATCATTCCAATCTCACAACCCAGCAATGGGGAGGTGCCAAGGCGGTGGCAGTCATCAGCGGTGGAAAAGAAATCCTGATCCACCCTGAGACGCTCAGTCACGCTATCATAAACAACTTTATCTACATATTCACCCCTAACACAGCACCGCTCACAACCGTCGTGGGCATTTACATTATAAATCTGCTTAATAAAGGCCCTGGCTGGAGCATCACAAATTATAGCGGCTAGACGAAACTCCAGTGTCCCATCAATTACATCTACACACAGACTGTCCATGGCCACAGATAATAATTCCTTAGCCAGTGGTCTGCAAAAGGATTGTACATCTGATGGTTTACCCGAGTCACAGTAAATTCCTATAAAAAAGTTCACTTACAAAGGGCTCCATAATTCTACCGAGTATAGGCCTAAATTCTCGCCTGGTTTTCCAATATATAGGGAGCCCATCAATTGTTAAATAGGTAACTAACTGATTGCCTTTGAGATGCATGGAAGAGATATGGCACTGCTCAGTCAGCTGCTTTACAAGTCCCATATGGACGTACTCACTACTCCACATTGCCTTCAACGTTGGCAATTTGCTCCCCCACCAAACAACGTTCGGCCGCCTGAGGGCACGTCACAGGTCAACCGTCTCATAATCTTGAGAAGACTGGTCAGCTGGATTTGGGGTGTGTGGGAGGATAAAGACTGTTTGACGATCTAATACCAATTAACTGGTTATTCCAAAGAAAGGTACACCAGGCAACAGAGAAGGGAGGACAGGTGAAGGTAGAGCATTCAACGAAATAGGCAGCATTTTATGACGTTATAACATTTCTTGACCTCTTATTCAATTGCGTTCTGTCATTGCCTATTTATAAGTCATTATAAACTATCCAGTTAAACGTCGACAAACAGGAAGTAAATTTGATAGGTAAATAGAGCGTGAACGCTTGGTCTGATATGTGGGCGCGCATGGTTAGGTTTAAAGGGCAGGAAATTTATCTAAGCGAACCAGTTCGGATTTCAGTTAGAATCTGTCGAGACGACCATCCGGTGGACCAAATGGCTGCATTAAAGGGCGACAACTGGGCATCTCCTGCGCTTTGCAGAGGCTGCTGCCATGCAGAGAAGAAAACCAGAACTCTTTAAGCAGCTGGATTATGTGATAAACTTCGCACTGCTATGGTAAGGACCGATAATGGACTTGGTCCCATTCCTTCTTCTGTCCTTTCACCTCCCTCCCCCTCATGACTGACTGCTGTCCGTGCGTTGCAGTTTTAATCACGCTTCACAGGTTTTCCCTGTAATCTGATCTGGCTTGCCTAGATAACTTCCCTCCCCCTTCTCTTCACCATGCACACCGGTATATCAGACCAAATTTTCATGCTTTATTTAGCTATAACTTTTCACCCCTTTAAGTCGAGGTTTAATTGGACAGTTTATTTTGACTTAGTTATTGACAATAATCATACGCAGTTCAATAAGAATTCAATAAATTATATGGCGACATTAAATTCTGCTTACTTCATCGCTTTGAATTTGTTCAAAATTGATTCCGGGAAACAGTATTTCAAAAAGTTTCTCTTTGTTCGAATATATTTAAATATATTCTCAGAAAGGCCTCAGACGCACGCAGTTCTCGACTACTGTCTAAAAATCAAGTTCGCCATCCAAACCTGAAGACCATGGATTGCTGAAGACAGAACGTCCTAGAAAATGTCAAAGACGTGCAACAAAACTGGTCAAAAGACGGGACACACTACCCAAGTGAACGTGGCGATTTTGTCTTGATCACCTTCCTTTGAGTTACAGATAGTTACAAAGAAATCGAAAAAAAAACATTTAAAATTCTGCCCGGTCGAAATTGCTGCCTAGTATCCGGTGACCTCGAAGTGGTAACCAGAAACAACCTATAAAGAAATCCACTCAAACTATGCTTACCTGGGCTAGGATGGACATTCGGAAGTTCTTATACTCTTACAGGTAGGTTCAAACATAGAATGCCGCTTTGTCCACTTCTCTAGGCACTGAAGAGGATACTTGGCCGGTATCATAATGCGCATCCTAATGGCCTAAGCGCCTAACTAACATTGACCTCTTTTCCGATTCATGTTGCATTGACGCTATTTGTTGACCTTCTATTAATGTTTAATATACTACCGTACATGCTGCAGTAACATTTGTGTTGACGCTTATATTACGTTCACACTCAAATGCACAAGACCCCTGACATTTGCGCTGACACCTGATGGCAGATGAAATCTTCCTGCTTGCACGGTAATATACGCGTGTTTGAACTTACTATTGTAACATACACAAAATAATGTGCATATATTTGTAGATGCTACCAATACCTGGATGCAGTCGTACTTCTGCAAGATCTCTAACTAATTTTGCACGTGTTAAGCATTCTTTTTCCTGCATTTTTTAGCCCAGAGTCGTTCACTGTAACGAATATGCAGTTCAAAATTGGAAACCTGGTTTTTTTTCAAATAAACTCAACTGCAATGAATAAGTAGCCCTTAAATTTCAGCATTATTTATAATACAGAAAAGGATGACACTTTTGAAATATGCACTGTCGGCCAACCAGATAAACTAGTCGTAGTTGAAAGCAATGCTTTTATTCATTTTCTATCTCTGAAATTTTCGAAAATTTCGGTAAGCACCGTGGCGTGCGCCTTTGTGTAAAATGCTTAAGCCTATCTTTGTTTAGCTGAGTGATTCTGAACTCGTTAGGAAGCACTCATAAGGCATGGAGGCCATATCAAAAGGACAGTACGGAGTTGTGTCTGAAAAAAACATTGGTATAATCTACATGAGGTATGCTGACTGAGAAAGAAAAAGCATCCACAGGCAGAAAATGTTGCCCTCGAGCCTCGTCAATGGCATGTCGACATCGCTGCGATGATGAAAAGCTCTTATATATTACGAGTTTAGTTATTAAGGCTGGATATAAGCGAAATCTCTGAGGTTTTAGCCACTTAGGTAGAGGTCGTGTTACGTATCGCAGTATTTCGGAGATGATGTTGCAAAATACATCTCCACATTCGGACTGCGAAGCAAGTATTAAATACGGCCCGAAAACTGTAGGGAAATGAGTTAGCGAAAAGTAACCTGAAACCCAGTAGCCGAAGTAGCAGGGAAGTATGGCGGTATCGATGTATTGGCATGGAAGACCAAACCTAATTGAATTTGGCAGGAACTCTTACAGCCTCTATTTTTCTACGAAATAGCAATATAATCAACTTTTACGGGAGTAGTTATGGAAATGGAACGGCATGGGTATGTATGATCCAGGCGAAAACTACAAAAACTTAAACAATTTTAATTTCATATACAGTGACTTTACAGCAAATGGGTATGAAGTTCGTATTTACATGCCTCAGTAGGGATTGAAAACAGTACCACACCAGGAAGTCCGTTTCATGTTGCAATGACGCTCTCTGAGGAGGTATTCAGTTGAATGTCCGTATGGATAACATCCTTTGGAGTTTAATGCGATGACCACTCAGGCCAATGCGAAGAATTCATCTAAATCAAGGGCATAGTCACGGCTTCTGACAAGCTGGCAGGTCTGAATCCGATTATGCATCGTTTTCTGTCATTTAGGGGAAACCAATTAAGTTCAGGCTGTTCAGTTTCGAAAGACAGAAGGCCAAGAGTAGTCCCCATCTTTGTTGCCGTAGACTCCAGTCGTTGCAGAATTTGATAATCCTTCTTGATGCACGGATGCCAAGCGTGCACGACATACACCATGTGAAACCGTTCGAATTCCCCTCAGGTTTCACCGATCATTTCCTTATCAATTTAGAAAAATGTACGTCTCAACGCGAATAGAGCCTGTGTCGCGCACTTAGCTGCCTTCAAGCACTCTGAAGATGGTTTGAGCGAAGAGGTCATTATAGCATCGTGGTCCTTCTCTTTCTCACCATTTGAAAATGGTTGCAAATCAAGAAGGTAGCTAAAAGAATCAACCCCTCCTGAATTAAAAAGTTGTTTACTGATTGCTTATGGTATTTTAACTTTACAGCATGAGCTTCTTTGAATAGAATAGGTTTATTATTATTAAAGCATCTCGTGGATGTTGTCTGTTTTTTAGAACAAAGATAAATGTTGGAAAAGTTTGAATTTTCCACAGAAACGTATTCCTTAGTTCGCATTAATAGATACCTCCCAATACCCCAAACAGCGTACATCCTGCCTAAGAAAGGACTCATAACCCTACTTACTGTAGACCTTGTCGTTAAAGGTGTCACTGAAGGTGTAGCGCTTTAAGCGCCTTCAAGTTTGAGATCTTAGAAAAACACGGGAATACAAACAAACAAGTTTTGAACTTGTGAGCTCTCGAAGGACGGGTTCTTTATTGATGTTACTGCCTTGAAAATACAAGTTAAAAGCCTCATGTAAGTAAGGAAAAATGAAATCGGGAGTTTGTTTAACCGAATTCACCTACCAATGACACTTTATTACCGGTTGACGTTTAATTTTAAAACCGGGAAGTACAAACTTTTCTTAATAATAAAACTTCTCCCACAGCTAGTCAGTAAGAAGTCATGAGTTTTATCTTAAGTCGAGACTATATACAGGCGGCACTAACAGTCTAGGCTTGGCGGGCACTGACCTAACCTCTAGTTGGTGTTAAATCCGAGGGGCTTTTTGTTCGAGATTGTGACAGGTTTTCAGATTCTACATGTTTAGAAGAAAAATATTAGAATTTATTGCGCTAAAATTGTCTGAAGGACGTTTTAATAGCAACCGGTATGTAACGAGTAAAATCTTGCTAAGGCAACTAATAAATTCCAGTCATTACTAATAATTTATAAGCCAAGATATTTTTTCAATGTAGGAGAACAATCCATGGTTGTTTAGTTAAAGGATCACACAGAAATCCCTCGGAGTACACTCCCAAAACAGGGTTCTGCGTCCAAAATTAGGGTTGACATGACTGCCCCCTGCTCTCAGCTGCCAGAACAAAGGTCGAAATTCCCCTATGCTCCCTAATCTTTATTATAATCCAAGATATCGACTGTCTGCGGAAAGGTCCCATTCCCGAGGAGGCGAGCGGAAGCTTCTCCCTTGAACAGGACCTGTGTCAGTTACCTATGAAACAGGAAAAATAATTTAGCAGAGCGCGAGATGATAGTTCATGTGAAGTAGTTCACAGAGAACGTCAACTTAAAACAGGCCATCAAATATAGCATGCCCCCAGTAAGTTACATTGGGATATTTTCGCTATCAAGAAAGATCCTCCAGGTAGTGTGGGCTCAGGTGACTGTAATCTAATTCGTACATCGCATGTCTTTTATAACAAACTACATAATTTGTATGGATTTTTTTAATTTCAAAAGTAAACTTGGAGATAGTTCATGCTATTTCCTAGTATACTGTCGCTCTTCTTCACCATAGGCTGATCAAATATGCTCATTGATTACTATCTTTGCATGACTGACAAGACACAAACCTTGGAGATTTCAGTGCATTGCGCGTTAACTAGGTGAATAATTCAGTAAGGTGCAATGAGCGGTCTTCCACTAATAAAATATTCAAAAACAAATGGCTGACGTCTCTCCTAGGTTGCGTGGGAATCACACGCCATCGTTTCATATTTTGCGTTCAAGTAAACAGAAGCTGGGTGGAAGCACATTAAGCGGGTCCCAGAAAAAATGCTTTTGTTTTTGCTACTTAAAAAGCTACAGTAGATTGTCTTGTACAGATGAAGATCACCAAAATTATCATGGGACTGTTGTCAAATGTTCTGTCTAGTTATACGCTTTGGCATTCGGTGCCCTTTATTCTGCTAGTAAACGGTTGGTTGGAAAGTTGGTTCCCTTTTCCACAGTTAAAGTAGTAGTAGTATTAGTAGTAGTAGTACTAGTAGTAGTAGTAGTAGTAGTAGTAGTAGTAGTAGTAGTTGTAGTAGTAGACGCAGTAGTAATAGTAGTAAAAGTTGTAGTGGTAGTAGTAGACGCAGTAGTAGTAGTAGAAGACGCAGTAGTAGTTTGTAGTAATAGTAGTATTTAGCAGTAATAGTAATAGCAGTAGAAGTAGTAGTTAAATAAAAAATAGAAGTATTAGATGCAGTAGTAGTTGTGGTAATAGTAGTAGTGGTAGTAGTTGTAGTATAAGTAGATGCAGTATTAGAAGTTAAAGTTGTAGTGATTGACGCAGTAGTAATAGTAATAGTATTAGTATCAGTAGTAGTAATGGAAGTATTAGTAGTAGTATTTGTACTATTAGTAAACGCAGTCGTGATAGACGCAGTAGTAGTAGTAGTAGTAGTAGTAGACGCAGTAGTAGTTGTGGTAATAGTAGAAGTATTAGTTGTAGTAGTAGTAGAAGAAGTATTAGTAGTAGTAGCAGCAGTTGCAGTAGACGCAGTAGTAGAAGTAGTAATAGTAGTAGTAGTAGTAGTAGTAGTAGTAGTAGTAGTAGTAGTAGTAGTAGTAGTAGTAGTAGTAGTAGTAGTAAACGCAGTTGTTGTAGTTGTACCAGTGGAAGTAGTAGTAGTAGGGCAGACTCAGAAGTAGTTGCAGTAGTAGTAGTAGTAGTAGTAGTAGTAATGGTAGCATTAGAATTAGTAGTTGTAGAATTTGTAGTAGTAGTGGTAGACGCAGTAGTATTAGTAAGATTAGTTGTAATAGAAGACGCAGTAGTAGTAGTAGTAGTAGTAGTAGTAGTAGTATCAGTAGTAGTAGAAGTAGTAATAATAATCGTAGTTTTAGTAGCAGTAATAGTAGTTTTAGTAGTAATAATATCACTAGTAGAAGAAGTAGTAGTCGTAATAGTAGTAGACGCATTAGTAGGATTATAAGTAGTAGTAGTAGTAGTAGTAGACGCACAAGCAGTGGTAGTAATAGCACAATTAGTAGTAATAATTTAGTAGTAGTAGTAGTGTGAGTAGACGCAGTATTAGTAGTAGTAGTAGTAGTAGTAGTAGTAGTAGTAGTAGTAGTAGTAGTAGTAGTAGTATAATAGTAGTAGTAGTAGACGCAGTAGTAGTAGAAGTAGTAATAGTAGTAGTAATAGTTGTAGTATTAGTAGCAGTAATAGTAGTAGTTGCAGCGACGCAGAAGCAGAAGGTATAGTAGTATTAGTAGTAGAAGAAGTAGTATAAGTAGCAGTATTAGACGCAGTTATGGTAGTTTGCAGTAGAAGTAGCAATAGTCGTAGTAGTAGTAGTAGACGCAGTAATAGTGTAAGAGTAGTAGTAATAGTAGTTATAGTAGTAGTATTAGTAGTAGTATTAGTATTAGTAGTAGTAGAATTAGTAGTAGACGCAGTTGTAGCAGTATTAATAGTGGTAGTAGAAGTAGTAGTAGTAGTTGAAGTAGTAGTAGTATAAGTAGTTGCAGTAGACGAAATAATAATAGAAGTAATCGTAGTAGTAGACGCAGTTGTAGAAGTTGTAGCAGTGGTACTAGTCGTAGTGGTAGACGTAGTAGTATTTTCAGTAATAGTGGTAGTAATGGTAGTAGAAGTAGTAGTCGTGGCAGAATTAGTTGTAGTAGTAGACGAAGAAGTAGTAGTACTAGAAGTATTAATAGTATTAGAAGTAGTTGACGGGGTAGAGGTTGTGGTAATGGTTATATTAGTAGAAGTAGACACAGTAGTAGAAGTATCAGTTGTAGGAGTAGACGTAGTAGTATTAGTAGCAGCAGTCTCAGTAGTAGTATTAGTAGAAGTAGTAGTAGTAGTAATAGTAATGGTAGGTTTAGTAGTAGTGGTTGTTGTATTAGAAGTAATAGTAGTAGTAGTATTACTATTAGTAGTAGAGGGAGTTGATGTCGTAATAGTAGTAGACGCAGTAGTAAGAGTCGAATTATTATTAGTAGTAGTAGTTGTAGTAGTAGTAGAAGTAGTATTAGACGCACTAGTAGTGGTAGTAATAAAAGAAGAAGTCGTAATAGTTTAGTTGTAGTAGTAGTGGCAGTAGACGCAGTAGTAGTAGTAGTAGTAGTAGTAGTAATAGCAGTAGAAGTAAACGTAGTATTATAAGTAGTAGTAATATTAGTAGTAGTAATAGTTGAAGCAGTAGTAGTAGTACTAGGCGCAGTTGTTGTAGTAGTATTAATAGTTGTAGTAGTAGTATAAGTAGTAGTAGTTGCAGCAGACGCAGTAGTAGTACTACTAGTACTACTAGTACTAGTAGTAGTACTAGTAGTAGTACTACTACTATAAACAATCTGACGCGCTTGAAACTATCACGGTGCGCTAAAAGCCGTGGCTTGGAAGGTTGCCAACTGACGGGATAACTCGGACCGCGTGGTCAGCCCAATGTGTGTTTTGTGTGGAGTGGCTGACTGGCGGACTGAGAGTCAGGTTGCAATGGCTCCTTCTTAATGTGGCCTTTATGGCACTCCCACTCCGTGGGATCCGAGCCAGGTGTGGTGGCACGCCCAGGGGCGGCTTAGGCCGCGCCAGCCACCTGCGCCCTCTCCCATCTCCGGTCTTCTTGACTCTGTCTTGACACCGGACTCAGGGTGGGGGAGGAGGAGAGAGTGCGGTAGCTGCAGCGCAAGGCTACTATCACTTAAAAACAATTCACGCGCAAGTCACCGTCCCTGCACCACCTGGTGTGGAGCATACGGTGGACCTCGTCGAAATCGACGGTCGAACTGCCAGTAGTAGCGTAGTAGTAGTAGTAGTAGTAGTAGTAGTAGTAGTAGTAGAAGTGTTAGTAGCAGTATTAGACGCAGTTGTAATTGTTGAAGTAGGAGTAGCAGTAGTCGTAGTAGTAGTAAACGGAGTAGCAGTTGTAGTAATTGTTGTAGTAGTAATGGTTGTATTAGTAGTAGAAGTAGTATTAGTAATAGTAGTAGTCGTAGTTGTAGTAGTAGATGTAGAAGTAGTAGTAGTATAAAGTAGTAGTTTCAGTAGACGCAGTTGTAGTAGTAATAGAATAGAAGTAGTAGATGCAGTCGTCGTCGTCGTAGCAGTGGTAGTATTAGTAGTGGTAGACACATTAATTGTTGCAGTAGTAGTGGTAGTAATGGAAGCAGTAGTAGTAGTAGTTGTAGAATTAGTTTTAGCAAAAGACGCAGAAGTAGTAGTAGTAGTAATAGTAGAAGTAGCAGTAGACGGAGTAGTAGTTGTGGATATAGTAGTTGTAGTAGTAATAGTAGTAGTAGTAGTAGTAGTAGTAGTAGTAGTAGTAGTAGTAGTAGTAGTCGTAGTAGTAGTAGTAGTAGACTCATCAGTAGTAGTATAAGTTGACTTAGTAGACGCAGAAGTAGTAGGATTACTAGTAGTTGTATCATTAGTAGTAGCATTAGTAGTAGTAGTTATAGTAATGACAGTTTTAGTAGCAGTTGTTGTTGTAGTTGTAGTAATAGTAGTTGTAGTAGAAGTTGTATTAATGGTTGTTTAAGTAGAAGTAGTTGTAGCATTATTAGTAGTTGACGCAGTAGTAGAAGTATTAGTAGTAATATGAGTTGCAGTAGTAGTAGTATAAGCAGTAGTATTAGACGCAGGTGTGGTAGTATTAATAGTGGTAGTCGTAGTAGTAGTAGTAATATTAGTAGTAGTAGTAATACTAGTTGAAGTAGTAGTAGTTGTATTCGTAGACGCATTAGCAGTAGCAGTAATTGGCTCGTCCACCTGCATTTCTATAACCTTGGCGTCTACCTGGCCTACGGCTCTCATGAGTTCACTGGTTGACACATTGCGATAAATTGCGTACCCCTGCATTCGGTTTTGCGATGCACTCCTACCAGTGCAGCCAGCGCTTGGCTCGCACGCCATCTGCGTACCGGTAGACAATTTTCGTTATATTTCCCCAGGGTTAACGTACTACCTTCGAAATAGTACCTTTTCTTAGGCACTTCTTTCGTCTGCAGCGGGAAAATTTAAATAAGAATCCGTTTGTCAGCTCTGCTGAGGCCTGCTGGGTCATATTGTTTCCGCGTGCACACAAAATATACATAGGTAGCAGTCTCCTTTCCTGTAGTAATGGTAGCATAATTAGTAGTAGCTGTAGTATTAGTAGTAATAGTAGACGCAGTATTAGTAGGTTTTGTAGTAGTGGTAGTAGTAGCCGTAGACGGTGTTGTAGTTGTGGTAATAGTAGTAGTAGTATTAGTAGACGCAAATGTAGAAGTATTAGTTGTAGTAGTAGACGCAGTAGTAGTAATAGTATTTTTAGTTGTAACAGTAGTAGTAGTAGTAATAGTAATGGTAGTATGAGTAGTTGTAGTAGTGGTAGTAGTAGAAGTAGTTGTAATAGTAGTAATAGGAAAACTATTAGAAGTTGAAGTAGTAGGAGTCGTTATAGTAGGACACGCAGTAGTAGGAGTATTAATGGTAGTAGTAGTAGCAGCAGTAGTGGTAGTAATACGAGAAGTAGTAATAGTGGAAGTAGTAGTAGTGGTAGACAAAGTAGTAGGAGTAAATGTAGTAGTTGTAGTATAAGTAGTAGTAGTAATAGTTGTAGTAGTAGTAGTAGACGCAGTTGTAGTACAAGTGGTTATAGTAGTAGTAGTAGTAGTAGTTGCAGTAAACGTAGTAGTAGTAGTAGTAGTAGTAGAAGTAGTAGTAGACGCAGTTGTAGTAGTATTAGTAGTAGTAGTAGACGCAGTTGTAGAAGTCGTAGTAGTATTAGACGCAGTAGTAGTTGTAGTAATAGCAGTTGTAGTGGTGGTAGTAGTAATGGTTATATTAGTATTAGTAGTTGTAGTATTTGTAGTAGTAGTAGTAGTAGTAGTAGTAGACGCAGTTGTAATAGTATTAATAGTGGTAGTAGTAGTAATAGTAATAGTAGAAGTAATAGTAGATGTAGTAGTAGTCGTAGTAGTAATACTAGTTGAAGTAGTAGTAGTAGAAGTAGTAGTCGTAGACGCATTAGCAGTAGTATTCATTGTCTCGTTCACCTGCACTTCTATACCCTTGCCGCCTTCCTGGTACCACGGCATTGCAGTATTGCGATGCACCCCTACTAGTGCGGCAGAGCACTTGACTCGCACGCCTTCTACGTACCGGTAGACAATTTTCGTTATATTCCCCAGGGTTAACCTACTACCTTTGAAAATAGTACCTTTCCTTTGGCACTTCTTTCGTCTGCAGCGGGAACATTTAAATAAGAAGCCGTTTGTCTGCTCTGCAGAGGCCTGCTGGGTTATATTGTTTCCGCATGCGCACAACATATGCATAGGTAGCAGTCTGCTTTCCTGTAGGCAGTCGACAATGCGGCTGGAGTCTATTTTTTTCATTATAATTTTCTCTTCCGTTGCCTTATTCATTTGAGGTCCTCTCCTTCTTTTTTTCCTTGCGGTGACATCCTACAATAGGGATAAAAAATTTACATTCACCTTGCCTTCAAACTAATTATTCTGTATTTTCGGTGCCACGTTTTCTTTGTTTATTTCGTTCTATTACCTATTTTCCAGCCATGTGACACATAATCTACTACTACTTTTGTTTCGCTTTCAAATATATATACCCTTAAGGGTTTACGTAATTTAATTAAATTACTTTAACTTTTTTTCCTTTACTATACTTCACCTTTTTTAACAATAAAAAGTGCATATGCAAATCCGTTAATCTGTCCGTCGGTTAATACTTCGCATTCTTTTAATTAAACTTCATTTTTCGTTTTCCTTATTCCACTAACACCTTAACTACCGTCGATTACCTAGGCAAAAATTTCTACTTATTATACTTATTACAGCACATTTAACATACGTGATTTAATTTATTTTATTAATCTTACCCTTGTTCCGTTTCCCTCTTTTGTGCATTTGCCTTGCTTCTGGCTGTCTAAATTAGCGATCTCATTCGTCAGCTTCAATTTAACTACCTTCAATTAAAGCGCGCATTTGCTGCCTTCTTCTTATTGGCTCCGATTTCATCTGATCAGTTTGCTTTCATTTTCAACCAATGGGGACCGTCAATTATACACATGCGTTTTCATTGGATGCGATTTTTTATTTTCATGTTGGGCGGGTTATTTTCACCTCATTTGAACTTCATGTTTATTTATAAATTTTCACTTTCAGCTATCCTTCACCGTTTTGACTGTTGTTTTGTTATTCTGCCCCACCCATAAAACCCCTATTACCACGGTTCCCGTCAGACACGCTCTCGGGTTTATTCTTTTTTTCTGGGACCCGCTTATTGTGCTTCCACCCAGAGCCGTTCCACGGGCATCCTGAACTGTCCTGAGGAAACAGCGAACCATTTTTCCTGCATTTTTGGCAATCTTTTTTTAACTGGACGTGGTGCTGCATCATTAACCCTAACTGCCTACACCATAACTTCAACTCTTAATCCCTCTTGAATTCAGCTCAAGTGCACCTGTATTGTGGTGGTTTGCAATATCCGTGCCCTGCCCGCCAATTTTATTGAAGGCATTATTGCCAGGTCTGTAGCGTAGGCTGCTCATTATATGGCCGCATCTCCAGATACTGCCGTTTATTGCATATCTAACTGTTGGTTTAAGGGACTAGGTACTGGCTATCAACGCAAGACTTTAAGTATTACAAGGGGTTCCTATTCCTGTAGCCTTCCTCTTGGCATGATTGTAGTAGGATGTATCTGTATGGAAATCATAAGTCCTACGAGTTATCCTGTAATTTTCGAGGAGATTGGCACGCAACCTTCCCTAAGCACTTCGCAGTGAGGGAATAAGCTGTCTTGTCTGCCTTTGGACCATTTTAAAAACCCTAAGTCACGAAAGAGATAGCGCGAAGGGTTTCCAACTATTTATTATCACACTTATGAGTCCGCCATTGTAACAAGATTTATGTTTTATTATCCAGCTCTTTGTTCTACTTCATCTAGTCGAATTTTAGCATGTCTGCCCCGCCATATAAGTGCGTGGCCTCCACTTAATTTTCGTTTATAGGCTACAAAATTAGGCGGTGATTTATTTCAAAAACACTCTGCCCGAGCGTTGTTCTTCTCACTACATGACGCCTAATGCTGCGAAACATCCGTAGCCACGAATTCCCAGAGCGGCGTTTAGTCCGCGTTGGAACATGAACCCTTAAGAAAAACAGTTACTTTTGAAGAAAATGTAGCATTACGGTTTGTTTTCCAGTCCACAACTGACCAAAAGTGCACAGCGTTTGAATGGTCGGTTGACGGTTGGGTCTTGCTAGTTTAGGTGTAGTGTTATGTCCAGTTAAGAAAAAAACATTGCCAAAAAAGCAGAAAGAAATTGTTCACTGTTTCCTCGGGGCAGTTCAGGGTTCCCACGAGCAGCTCTGTGTACATGAACGCAAAATATGAAACGAGAGCGTGTAATTCCCACGCAACCTAGGAGAGACTTCAGCCATTTGTTTTTGAATATTTTATTAGTGGAAGACCGCTCATTGCAGCTTACTGAATTATTTACGTAGTTAACGCGCAATGCACTGAAATCTCCAAGGTTTGTGTCTTGTCAGTCATGCGAACATAGTAACTCAATGAGCATATTTGATCAGCCTGTGGTAAGGAAGAGCGACAGTATGCTAGGAAATAGCACGGACATTTTGTTACCATTTAGGGCTTTCAGAATTAATGAGTAAATAAGAACTCTTAGGGCTTTCAGGGATGGAAGAAGATGCTTGTGATAAATTTATTCTTGTCGAGCTCCAGTTAAATACTTCTGAGCAAGAAAGTCGGTTAAAGAGACATGACGTCAGACACCTGCCGGAAAGAAGGTAACTGTGGAGAGCTCGACAAATATAACACTGGAGGGAATGTCGATAGATACGTGGGTAGATTGGGCCCATTCTACTCTAATTTACATAATCAAGACCAACATAGGGGAGCAGAATCATCATCATGTGCGCGCATAGTACAGATTTTCCACAACTGGGGCCCTTCAAGCGGATCATAAGTACTTCATCATATCAAATTTCATCAATGCCTCACCACATGGCATTTTCGTTCTTTTCATATCGAGTGCTTATGCATGGGGAAGAGGCGCATGAGAAGAAGCGCACACTGATCCATTTCATCAATGCCTCACCACATGACATTTTCGTTCTTTTCATATCGAGTGCATGGGGAGTGTGCATGGGGAAGAGGCGCATGGGAAGAGGCGCACACTGATCCATTTCATCAATGCCTCACCAAATGGCATTTTCGTTCTTTTCATATCGAGTGCATGGGGAGTGTACATGGGGAAGAGGCGCATGGGAAGAGGCGAACACTGATCCATTTCATCAATGTCTCACCACATGGCATTTTCATTCTTTTCATATCGCGTGCTTATGCATGGGGAAGAGGCGCACACTGATCCATTGGATTCCCTGCCCGTCCGTGACCCTGCATCAATCTACCCACATATTTGTCCTTACCTCTGCGCTGTTACCCTTGCGTGTGGTTCAACTCATGGGCAGTAACCCGTTCGGTATCTATTCCATCCATTAAAAGTAAGATAACTTCGGGAAGGCAGTGGGTTGGCATGTGACATTTCCTGGGTAAATATAATATTAAATGACGCGTGCACAAGAGGTTGCCTGAATGTGTAGACACGAAGAGCTGAATAGTCCAACGAAAGGTTTCAGGAAGGCCATATTCTTGTAAAAGATGAAGCATTAAAAGAGACTCGGCAATGTCAATTCCTAGTTAAACTGTACGGATATTTAGGTCCAACACGTGGTGTGATGTCCAGCAAAGTAAGATTGGCAAGCATATATTGTCAGGCATTTATCATCAGATCGGTACAATGACATGGGGAATAAAGTGGTGGGTTATGTACAGTGTTTATATTGTTCTCGGGGGGAGGGGGATGACTGGTTAGTCATACTCTTCGTCCCCACGCCGCTTGCATGACGGAATTAACATGTCGACGATGTTGGAGCGGGGAGAGGACTGGAGGGGGGGAGGGATTAGATGTGCGGGTTTCTGTATGTCAACCACGCGGAGTGCGTGTTACTGTTATCAGCGCGTTGGAGCTGCGTGCGATTACCGTTTGAGCCGGTCTTTGTCAAGGTCTACTGACAACAGAGCGCTGGGTTCGCAAACCGAATCGCTGCTGCCTCAGCTGTTGTTCGAACCCTTGGTGTTAAATAACTCACCGAATTCCTAGTCTGATGTCTAGAAGTTTGCAGAAAATTCCTCGGGTGAATACATCAGGAATGCTTATGAAGTGCGTGCGTTTAAATGTTTGCTGATAGAAGAGAACAGGCGAGTTCCAGGCAACAATTCAGAAGAGGATGGTACCGCTTAAACATGGTGTTTATTGGCCTGACGTTTCGAATTCTCTCTCGAACCCAACATCATAGTTGGTTGCAGAAAAGGGTACTTCGGGCATGGTTGCCAGGCAACCGCAGGCCTACGATCGCTGGAAGCCCTTGGGTTCATCGCTGGGGTTCGAAGTTGATGCGATAATTGCTTCTTGGTCCATACCTGAGTCGTTAATGGCCATGATTTAATGACCTTTGTCGATTCCTGACGTGACAATTACTCGGCAATTTGGCTCGCTGTCACCGGGACTCCTGGTCACACGAATCCTCTCCGCGTGGCTAGCAATTTTGCCCAGACAAAATCGCAACACAGAATATAGAGCCGCGAGATCATTGCGCTTATTAATTGACTGCGAGCCAAAGAACCATGACTCAAGCAGTTCACGGCTCACGCGGTTGTCAGCCCTTGCGAGGATTTCGGTCTCGCCAGACTTGCAGCTGTGGTCAGGTCCCGTCGCATGAGCTGCAGCCTAAGAGTTATTGTCCTTCCTCCTCACTGCTGCCGCATGATCAACCATTCGCGAGCGGAGTTGTCTCCCAGTTTCTCCGACGTATTTGCTTTGTCCGCAACTGTACCAGATTTGGTAAACGACTCCAGACATTTCTTGCCATGGTAGCGGGTCTTTTAGCCTCATTATTTGGTGCCTGATAGTTGCGTCCGGTCGGTGTACAACTCCAACTCTGAGTGAAGGGAGAAGGTGGCTAACGGCTTAGAGAAGTTCTTCGCGTACAGTAGCGCTCGCCAAAATTTTGGGCTGGTGCGGGTCGGTCTCTCGCCTTGGTTGCGTATGCAAGTGTCGACAAATTTGCGTGGATAGCCGTTTGCTCTGAACACCCGTTGAAGGTACTGCAATTCGGCAACCTTGTTTTCTGGTTCGTTGCAGTGGGTCGCAACAGGCTGATATAGTGCCCGTATGCACCTGCGTTTGTGATTGATTGGGTGTTTGCTGTTGAAGCTCAGTACTAACGTTTTATTTGTTGCCTTCCTGAATAATTTAGTTTTAAGGCCAGCACAATCTTTGCGACAGATAAGGACATCAAGGAAGGCTATTTGGTCGTTTTCTTCTTCCTCCATCGTGAATTGTATGTCCGGGAAGACGCCACTGAAGTGTTCTTTGAATGCCAGCATCTGATCTCGTTCAATAACGGCGAAGGTGTCATCCACAAATCGAGCCCAGAATTTCCGTTTGTGGTGTTGGAAGACCAGTGATTCCAGCCGTTGCAGGACCACTTAAGCTATAAGTCCCAAAATCGGTGAGCTCATCCGTGTACCTTTCATCTGCTCGTAGATTCTTCCATCCAACTTGAACTACGTTTTGAGGCCCAGCTTTAGGAATTGGATGGTTTTTGCGTGTCTGAGGCGATTCTCTGTTGCATCGTATTTGCTTTGGAGGAGTAACTCGACGGTCTCTACTGCGAGATCCTGGGGAGTAGTTAAATGTTTCATCGGAATAGACCTGGCACAAATATAAGGAAATTTAATCCAAAGCCCTTGTAATCACCGCGAAATGGACTTATTTATCCCACGTTTAGCTTACCTGCTCGAGTTTATTACGTGAAAATTAAAATATTCATCTTTGGTATTAGAGCCCAATAAGTATCTCAAGTCTTTTAATGTGTACGACAAAAAAATGATGCCGGCAGAAGGTTCTATGGTCTATTTTAGCTGCCACTTGTTTCTCAAGTGTTTTCAGAAACATGAAGTATTTATGCACCACGATGAAACTGCATAAAAAATTAAATCAAAAAGACTTTGGTTCTGTCGCTAATCGAAAGCCCACGAGCAAAAATATCCGCTTAGTCCCATGGTTGCAATGACAGATAATCTGAATTTACAGTTTGTTATGCGGTCAATTGATCATCCCAGTCTGTTGTATGACGTTTTCAGGGCCCCTGTATAAAGAGGTCTTTAAGAACAGCCTTAAACTACAAAAGGTTTTGGATAAAACATCAAGCTACTCATAAATATTTAAATAACCATAAAAACCTTTGAGCAAAGGCGAAGTCTGTTCAAGCATCGGAAAAAGTTTTTTTTAAATTCCAAGCTTTCAAACTGCTGCATGAGTCAATCAGCAGAGATAGCAGCAGAAACGGAAACGCGACACCTATACGGGGTAAAAACCAATCAAGGAAAGCTTAGAATAATGAGAAAATTGTTCTGGCACTTAAACAGACTTCGCCTCTGCTCATACCGTCCTCTGGGACTCGAACCTTCCCATTCATTTAGAAAAGTACTCGGTAATCTAATAGAGTTTCGGCTACGTAAAATAGCTTTAAAAACGCCTTCACTTAAAGTGGTTCGTTGCCACAGAGGCAAGAGCCCTTTCTTGTGCTTTTACTTGATGTTTGAATTGTTGATACCATCATGCTTTATATTGGCATTCATTGAAATACTTTGGAATTTTGCGTAGTTCATCCTAATCCCATTCTCCCCTTTCTCATTCACATCATCATCATCATCATCATCATCATCATCATCATCATCATCATCATCATCATCATCATCATCATCATCATCATCATCATCATCATCATCATCATCATCATCATCATCATCATCATCATCATCATCATCATCATCATCATCATCATCACCATCATCATCATCATCATAATCATCATCATCATCATCATCATCATAATCATCATCATCATCATCACCATCATTATCATCATCATCATCATCATCATCATCATCATCATCCTCATCATCATCATCATCATCATCATCATCATCATCATCATCATCATCATCATCATCCTCATCATCATCAGCATCATCATAATAATAATAATAATAATAATAATAATAATAATAACACTAATTAGAGTGCTTGGAGGATGTTTCCTTCTTATGGAGAACTTCAACTTGGTGCAGTATTTCTTTTAATTAATTTATTTGCAAGTTGAGCATAGGCTTCCTGTGAGAGATCCGAATAAGTTGATTCATCATTAAATATTTGTCATGGGAAACCAGGCGATAGAATTCGCCTATACGGAACTCAAACCTTCTATTTATTCATTTGGCAAAAGTTCAAAATTTAGCCAAATGCGGCCGTGGATAGGTTTAAAGACATTCTTTTGTAACCTTGATAGTGCAATTGCGGAAATGTCACGGGTTATTTTATTGGGAATTTAAGTTGTCCATTAAAATCCTAAACCATTTTTATTAAAAAATAAAATTCAGTTGCATAATAAAACCCCAAGGGCTGTAAGACTTTGAAAAATATGTTATTTCAAAGGCCAACGAACATTACCCTCAAAATCTTAAGAAACGAAAATAGTGAGTTATGTTTTCCTTGCTGACAATAGCCTAACCCAGAGGCCAGATGAACGGAGTTATAAATCCACGAGTCTTAACGCAAAGCGTGATTCCTTTCACTATCTCTGCGTGACTTAAAACATTAATTTTCGAAGCTTTCAGAATTTGAACTCACGCTTCCCTGCATGGCATTGGGATTCGTTTGCCTTTCGACCTTAGAAAACCCACAACTGGTCACTATAGTCTCCCTGACTTTCATGTCAACGCTTCTTGTTTATTACTTGCCCATCACTCTGCAGCATCATGGAAGTGATCACGTTTGCAGATCCATGCTAAATAAAACGCTCGCCTTTCTTCCCCTGTCCAGTTTCGATCATTGACCTTAAGACTTTAGACGCTGGTGGGCATAAGGTAAGATTCACATGTAAGCTAATGTTTGCACGTCAGAATGCACCAACCAAGCCGATCTGCAAGTACCGTAGATGACAAACAAGGTGAATAAACGCCTCTTCCCTTCGACTTATGCTACCGTTTTAACTCCTTTCATTTTCAAAGTTCACATAATCAGACTTTTCACCAGAAGAAGCGAACATCAACGTGCTTTCCTACGTTTCTACCACTAGTTCTATTATTGGCATCAGAGTTTAATATGGTTGCATTAGGAACTTCAACTTAATGGCCCACCATCGATTCCTGTATCTTAGAAATTATAGCCAAAACTGGCCCACAATCGATTCCTGTATCTTAGAAATTATAGCCAAAACTGGCCCCCCATCGATTCCTGTATCTTAGAAATTATAGCCAAAACTGGCCCACCATCGATTCCTGTATCTTAGAAATTATAGCCAAAACAAGCCCACCATCGATTCCTGTATCATAGAAATTATAGCCAAAACTGCGTATAGCTGCAATCATGGCCCATTATGTTGTGACTTTGCGAGTAAAATAAGTGAAATTTGGTAGTACAGTACCTTTTTAAAATCTGGGATGAGGGTCTTAATCAACAGTGTGTCATTGCTAGAGCATAAAGTTTGACTCGATATGAAGGATATTTCAATAAATTCGCAGTTATGAAAAAATCATTTAAAAATACGATCATTATGAACAAGCTCTGGTTGCTAGATCACGAGTGTTCTCAACGAAGTGTTACGCAAATTAAATTGATGACCAAGTTGTCGTGTCGCCTCCATGTCAGCGAATACTTGGAACTTGCCTGTCCACGAGCATCTTAACTATTTCTACTATCGACTTTCACGTCAGAAACCAGAGATTGGCTTTATCTACCTACATCAGCATCTTTCGCGCTGTCATTGGTTAAATTTTCTGCCTTCTCCGCAGGCGGAGAAAGAATCTAAGTTGACTCTCCTAACACAGTGTGATCCCGTTCTTAAAACCAATAAGTCTGTTGATGAACTGCACAGTCAACTATTTCACACGGCCGTAAAAATGTGTTCCTTTTCAAAAAGTTGATAAGTTGTCTTTCTCTAGGGTGTTCTCTTGAATTGGTAGAAAACGGGACCTACAGTGTTATTACATGCCTTCTGAATCAAAAAGTAAGATAAGTCATCAATATGACTGCTTCGAAGCGCTCGTAAAATGCAACTTTATCAGGGCCCCATCAATGGCAGGTTTACAATTCAGCAGACGACAGTGGTAACCGAATAAAGCAGTTAACCCTTCGTCGGAAATCAGATGACCTGAGGCCTTTATGAAGAGTTAGCTTTCCATAAGACAGTGTCTCTCAGCGTTAGCCAAAATGAGTAGGACCGCCTATGAAAGGCACTGGGACAGTTTTGCCAAAGATCTTGGGCAGGATAGGGGGATGACAACCCTCTCTCGTCCATAATACAGGTAGCCTCATGCTAAAGTCCAAGGAGATAAAGGTTAGGCTTAAGGATGCTGATAAAATTATGAGTAAATAGGAGACCAGTTTGAAAGCTCATTCGAATGGCATTTTAATTATTAAAAATTAATCTCGTTAATGGGGGTCATTATACTGCAACAGCGGATGAAAGTTAGCACCAGGTTTGCTAAGTCTAAGTCGTCTTCCTGTTGACCGTGAAAATTCTTTGCTCCAAAAAATCCCAATTAGGGCAATAGCCTTTTCCTGATGCTTTTCGGTTAGCTGTGCCCGTAATTCAGTCCTTGAACTTTATGTGTTGGGACAGTGGAAGAGGAACACTCACTACACATAATTCCATTGAGATTAGGACTAGGGTCAAGGCTAGGTTTACAGTTGAGGTAGGGTTAGGTTTACAGTGAGGGTTAGTGTTCGGGTTGAAACATGCGAATTGGCACCCTGGAGTGCAGAGCAAGGTCACCCGTATTACTATAGCGATTTCTATTCCCACGTCTTACCACTCTTGGTTTTGTAAACCAAGCTCTAAAATTTGTGCTGCAGAATTCTGGTTTATGTGAAACTTACTCAAACGCTAATTTTTTGGCTTTTGAGATCTTTTTTTTATCGAACCAATATAGTTAATTCATATGAGAGTATGAAAGAAGGGCAACGATACCCTTGTTGCTGGTCTACCGTGAAGCACAGTGGCCTCGCCACTGTTCTAGCTACCAGTAACCGTTATACAATTATATATGCTTAATATGGTAAAGACTGGAATCATATGTGACAAATAATACGACTCTTGTAACAAGAAATGATTTGCAAAGCAGCTGATGCTGCAAAGGTGCCATGGTTTGCAGATGCCTGTTTCGCACAAGCTTGCCGCTGTAACTATTCGAAATTTGAAGTGTAATAAACAGAAGCAGTTAATATAGGATACCCTGGCACGATTTTAGCTTTCGACTTACTCAAGGTCAATTTAATGAATAAAACTCCTCTGAAACTACAACAAATTTAACTAAGTCATCCAGAACTAGAAAGCCAATGATAAAGACACGACAAGTCGTTTTTTGTCACATATAGAAAGGTGAAAATCTCCTGTATTTGTCAAGATATGGCGAAGAAACCACCCCAATGCACTGTGCGAATATAAATTTTGATAGATAACCTTTTAGCTGCTTTGAATAATTCATTTGACCCACTTGTGAAAAACTCTGTGACATCGGTGGGATTCGAAACCATGTCATAAAGGGGAAGGCTTGGTAGACATCTGGTGGATTCGAGATTGAATGCTTAGGAAATCCTGCTTGGGCAGTCAGCCTACTGCATCAGAATTGGTGGATTCCAAACGTTGCAGTAGGCTAAGTGGGTAACTTGACCCAAGTGTGATTAAACTCACGGCTCCCGAAGGGGGCCCCGTAGCTCAGGTGGCTAGAATGGTGGCTGTACTAAAGCCTTCCCCCTGTTGGCGTGGGTTTGAATCCCACCAAGGCCGCCGAGATTTTCACAAGGGGGTCAAATAAATTTCAATAAATAGTTAACGGTTTAGTCAGAGGTTAGATGAAGTGTCATATTTTAATCGTGACTCAATGCTTTAGTTTGACATTCATTTTGTACCGATTTAGAAATAGTATGAGCGGACAAATGGGTCCAGTTATTATAATTATTTTCAACTAAACTTCACGGAAACTGCCCACATAAGTTGCTTGAAGGTTCACTAGATGTTAGAAAAAAACGATGAGGCTGGCAATTGAATCTCCTAAATCGCTTCATTTTGGTAACCTCTACAGTCAATGAACAGCAGAAATATCCTTGAGATAATTACAGTCTGACTCCGCAGATATAAAACACGACATTAAAGCATATTTTTACTATATGAAACTGGTTTAAAGCTTTCATTCACTTATATGACTGTCTGTAAAATGCCTTTTTCGGATAACAGCATCGTAACATTTATTTTTTCCAATTTTGGAACACAAAGCTTAATGAAGGGTCGAATATTTGCTCTCAATTGAGATGAGGGTACCAGAGAAGTATGTAAAAAGGATGTGCCGATGTGATACATTATTGCTTTGGTGAGGCCTTCAATTGATGATCAGGTGACTGTTGATGAAAAACGAAGTGAGGACCCATAAAAGTAAAAAGCCGACAATCACCACTCGACTGTTCCTAAACTTACAGATATGAAATTCTAACGTAATCTTATTTGAGAAGACAGTTCCTAGTTAACTTAATCAATAACTAAATCGACAAAAACTAGAAATTTATCAGGTCAACTCGTCAAAAGGAAGGAAGTTGGTTGATGTTAAAGACCACTTTAGACTGGGGTAAATTTTCATCAAGTATATCCGCTGAATAACTTGATTGCTCATAAAGGGAGTTAACTCGTGTAAACTGTCATGCAGTCTAAGTCAGCATTAATTACCTTCTTTTAGTAATTCACATTCCAGACTGCGCATGGAGCAAGCAGTTCAGCTCGGACTATTTTTCGGGTACTGACATGATTTTCTGTCATGAGCATAGTCTAACGAGCTTAGGCTACGACTATACCGAGGTCACTGGGTTTGTGCATGTGCCGAATTGGTTTACAAACGTCGCCGACCCGTTGAGATGATGTCGTGTGCTGCAGCGGCCAAGGTGACACCGAAAGCGAGTTCTTACAAAGAACGCTACACCTACAACCTCGGCACACGACTCGGCAACGCATTCAAGCGCATACAAATTGCGCAGGTGTACGTGTATGTGTATGTCAAAACACGCTAGGACAAGGTACGCATAAATTATGCGAAGAACAGTTCTCTCTATCTATGGAAAGTTTTTGATATCGCTCACTCTTCAATATTCTCTTTTATGGGCCGGTGAGAAAGCCAGAGACCAGGGTAACGGAAGATCTGAGGACTCCGTAGTTATTTACCATACTGACAGCAAAGGTCATAGCTAAAAGCCCAGATACGCGTTTTTCACCGATCTTGTGACACTGCATGACGCAGCTGCGAGGAGTTCCACTCATCAGTGGGTGCCCAGCTTTTCCCATGTGTTTTCCAGTCCCTCGACGATGAAACACGCGTGTCTGGGCTTTTAGCTATGACCTTTGCTGTCAGTATGGTAAATAATTACGTAGCGTATACTGCTGACTGCCTCTTGGCGACTTGTGAACATTATGCGGTTAGTCCACAGTAGCTGATGGACGTCAGCTCAAATATTTATCTCAACATCCAGGCGGAATCTGACTAGGTGTGTCTTGAAAGTCACGCATTAATTTCCTCGGAAATTTAAAAAAAGCAGTTAAAACCTGAGCACAGCCGGATTTCCGACTTCACATAGAGCCTTGGCGAAGCTGTGAATTCGGGATTTTTTATTTCTGACAAATCTACATGGAATTGAACTAACTCAGTTAACATTGCTGGCATGTTTTTGCGACCAAAATTAATTTAATACCAATTTTGCAAGAGTCGAATTATCTTTTTTCATCTGCATAGAAAAATGTATTGATGGCTAGATAAAGGAGACTCGGATGGTCATTTTATGGCCAACCTGTCTTAGCAGGCTGAACTATACTAAACACAAGTCAGGAATGGTCATTCTAGTCTTTTCCTTCTTTATCGCTAAGGCAGGTCGATTACCGATTAATGGCAGTCATAAGACGGCAGCGCACGTTTGCATTTGGTGCCGCAAAAAGGCCAGATCAGTGATCAGTTCCAGGCGCTTCGGAACTGTTCCGTCTTAGAACATAAAATCATCAGTCGAGAAATAGCGTGGTCTTTCTTTTAGCACCAATTATGGCCATCAAGTGTTAAAATATAATGGCTAAAACTGTCACTTAAAATAATTATAATGTCCTAGCTGATTCCTCAGGTTAATTCATACTGTAAAATAAATTGTTTTCGAAGAAGTCTATAAAGGCAACACGAATATATGAGAAAACTCGTGGCCTGTTTTCGACTCAACACTGGTTTTATTGATCACCTAAACGGACCACATTTCTAACTGGCAACTCATAAACAGAGATGAGCCTCGTCTAGTAGAAGACAGCATTAACCAAGTACGATCAGTGCACGCAAAAATATTCGTTTTCTAATTGCCAGCGCTATCTGCTCCTTGCCTGTTAATGCAAAAGCATGTCATATACTAGAGCTTGGTAATTCTGGTGGTTGTCAAAATCCTTAGGCTCCTTACAGCCCGCAAACTCAAAGGCATGGTGCAGGTTATAGGGCAGGTTTTCTTGCTTGCAGTTTGACTTGTGAGCTCTTCACAGTGCCTGGGCACCAAGTGGCAAGAAAACAGCAAACAACAACATTTTCTGACTCCTGTAGTTTTGAGGTGCGGTGCGATTTTGTGCTTCTAAAACCGCTCTAGGCTGGACAGTACTGTTTCGCCAGCGCACGGCGTCCAACAGGGTAGCCATGAAATTAATACCAAGTAGCACTTATTAGATTTAATAAAGGCCCCACAACAGGCTTGAGGCGGCCTCAAGGCGAAAGATGCAGCTCCGTCAACTTCAATTTATAATTCTGAGTGATGACGTTTCTGTATTTAAAAAAGCCAATAGGACTCTATATCTAGCGCACAGACATCGAACATTTCCTAATTTGTGCTTTATTTTAAAAACTAACAGTCCTTGTATAAATTTTCTTTTCGTAGCTATATTGGCCTGGTGGGATTTGGTATTAGTAGCCATTTCCAGCCGGACGAGCTCCCAAAAGATTTCATTCAGAACCATTTCAGTTATATTATACCAAACGCAATCGATACAATTAGATGCAAGTAAATATTCGAGAAATTGGACTCTGCCAACTAACGCTATAACATTGTTTTTTTCAAAAAGAACGATTGCTTCACGATAGTCTAAACTGGCTGAACAGTCTGCTTTCAATATTTCGATGATTAGACATTAACTTTAGATCTTCCCAAGCAACGGTTTTCCACAGCACCGATATAGACACCCTTACCAGGACAAGTTCCCGAAGAACAAACAACATATGCAGTGTAATAACAGCGGTTTACCAAATATCAAACGCAATGTTGGATTCGCCCACTGGCCGCTACCGCAAATTTTCTCACCAAAATTGAAGGCTTACAATTTCGCTTCCTCGGGGCATATAATTTATTCTGAACACTTCTTAAATTGAAGGCGTACAATTTCGCTTCCTCGGGGCATATAATTTATTCTTAACACAATAGGATTATCCACACAAATGAGAATGCAAGTTCAGGAAGAAAGTAGGATGACGATGCGACAACCAGAAGAGAAAGTTCACTTACCAGACTCTTTGGGTACGCTGGCGAGCCAATCATAAAATAACGGTGCTGGATGCAAGGATGATTAAACCTTTATAGAATGGGGTTTTAATCTAAAAATCTGTCAAGCAAAATTAAGGCCACCCACATTTCTTGCAGACTTTCGTATTCGGCAAGATATTTCCTTGGTCGCTAGTGTCCCAATTAATAGCGATCAAGATTTCATAGCCGATGCTCATACTCAGCATGCTAATACTCTAAAAAAATGGATAACTACGACAGTCTTTGTAAAACTACGTGCACTCGCGTGCTGCACACATGACCATCGAACAAAGGCAAAGTATAACACAAACTATTAACGGGAAAACTTACAATGGAATCCCAAAAGCATTGGGTTATTCGTCTTAGGGATTTTAAGTTAGAAGGCTTGAGCTATACCTGATCATTTTTTGAACGCTTTCTAAGCGAAATATTAATGGCACTGACACTACTTCAAATTACTTTTGTGTATTGTAATTTGGGAAAATTCACTTACAGAGGTGGTGCGGAACCTGACCAGAAACCGATTCTACTGGCCTGTGGTTTCTGACACGAGGCTGTGACATTTTAAAATTCTGCCTATGCTACTGCCAATGGAAAAATAGAAAGGAAAATATATAGGGCTTAGCGAATGGACATGTCGCAATTCGTATCCTACCCTGGATACAACTATTCCCGATCCTAGTTGGTAAAAAACCAAAACCCTTGTTTTTGTGCGGGAGCATTCGCTGTTTGCAAGTCTCAGGGTGACCGACGATTTCATATCTGAAGTACAATCAGTCTGGTAATTTAAACAAAAGTGACCATTTAAGTGACCGTCTGTTTGGCCAAGTAGATTTCAATAAGTGAATGGTCACTGGGTTTGACAAGGCTAGGAATGATTTCCATGGCCTCGTGATGACAATAAAGCATCACTGAAACTAGTTATCGTTTATTAAGTTTGGCCTTTTTCCAATTGGGAATTATTTAAAAACACGATTTTAGAGTTAAAAATGCAAGTTTATATCTGATATGATGCTTAACTTAGCGAAAAAAGAAGATAAATGCTGCTAAAATATATGGCCAATCCTTAGATTGTGTGCATAAGTAAACACATCAAAGCCGGTGTTAGTCTATCCTATTGGCCTCTCTCAAAACTGCGGAATCGCTCTCCCTTAGAATGCAATTGCGCATTTGAATTTAGGGGGATAATTTGTGGAAGAACAAACAGAAGGGGCGAAATCACATTTAACACGCCGTTCCTGGAGGTATCTTCCTGTCTCCGTGTGCCAAAATACGCCCTACAGATAGTAGAACCAGCTAGGTCGAGAATTTGATCCTGAATCATTAGAGCTGGCACATTTGCGCCATTAATGTCTGAATGCGTGGTATCTGGGGCTATTGACCCAGGCAGAACTTTCCTTGGACGGCCTCTATTGGCTGTTGGCTGCATGTGTGCGCACGCGCCACACGGTGTCGAAGAGGGGCTGCTCAGAGTACCGGCTGTGCTCGCAAGCACCTGCGGTAACACCAAATGACATGCGCCAAACGGCGTGCCAATGAGGATTACAGGTGCATGCTGGTGAGGGTGAGACATTAGCTTGCAAGAGGGTGAAGTGCCCTGACAACACACTATTTCAGCACTTCTCAAAAGACGTTTGCATTTACCGGTCCGCAGACAGACATGGACATTCGAAGAGCGAGTTCTGGATTTTTGGGTGCAGCTATAGCGCTGCTGATCATCGGCGTAGCAACTGACAGCTGGATGGGTGCAGGCCTCTTCCGCACGCGCGACAACACCCGCCTGGCGGTCGGTGCACTGCTGGTGGTGGGCATAGCTCTCCTGCTGATTGCTTTCATTCTCAGCATTGTCTCTCAGTGCCAGAACCCCGTGCCTGCCGGTCTGCACTTGACTTACTTTATTATGCTTTACCTGTCGGTAACGCTTCTGCTGATCGGCATTCTCGTGTTCACCGGATTCCATGGAAAGAACTGGTCCTATTTCGTGGCCACCATTGGCTGCACTCTCGCTCTACAAGTTGCTATCCTTGCGGCCGTATTTTCGCGCTGCCGCACCTCAACCACCATCCGCCAGGAACGTGTCATTCGTACTCAATCGTAGGCCCAATGCTGTTAGCAACAAGGTTTGGTCATTCAGCTCATTTCTTCACATGAACCATTTCACGGCTGTGTTCCCTATGGCTAATATAAACTTACAAACACTTTATCTTACATCTAGTATTTGGTGCAATTCAAGAGTTGTACGTTGCATTTCGGTAACGCTAAAAGTTTAGCCTCATTAGGTTATGAATCATGAAAACTGGCGAACGCATATTCAGATGACTGAGCTATAAAGTAGAGGCTTTTACTTATTGAAGAGTAACAAAAACCAAAGGCAACTAATAAAATGGAATAAACTTTACGCCAAGTTAAAGTCTTTATACTCCACTGCGTAATACACTCATATGGTAAGAAAATCAATGTGTCCACTCTATCACTGCCTAACATGACGAAGGCATTTTTGACCTTTTTAATTATGATATGAGGGACCAAAAAGAGCCCAAAGTAACGTTTGTTGCAGTAGTTCTACTTAAAATTAAGTCAAGGTCCTATTTTTACCAGCTGTACGAGACAGCGCTTTGACCCAGTGCTGGGTTTCAGATCAATACCAGCAAAAACTGTATTAATACCCTATTCAGCATATTTGGTTATTACTTAGGTCAGATGGTTGAGTCAGGAATGCACAATCCAGCCTGCCAGGAACTGTGCACCAGTTTAACTCGTGAGGGGGAAATGCTACTACCAGCGATGGAAAAGTAAAATATAAATCCATTGACGTCTGGGGTTGACTAATCCTGGTAACACAACATTTGCAAAAACGGTGATTTTGCGGGTTAAGCTACTACGTAACGTGGGCGTCAGCCAAAGGCAAACTAGCACCTAAAAATAAAAACATCTGCAGTAATATGGCAGAAAATCCCAAGTGAAAGGATTTTTCACATATCATTAAAATTCGACTGTAACGTTTGGAAATTTATACCGGTTATTGCTTTGAAAAATCAATTATTAATGTTACTGTTAATGTTGATTTTACTTCAACCGAAGAAGTAAATTTGATCGATTCGAGCCCGAAAACGTTAGCAAACAATAATTCAGCGATCGTCCCTACTGACAATTGTACAAGCCTAATTTATCTTATTTGATTCACAGGTATGAAACCCAGTTGAATCCTACTTATGCTCTGCACACTTTGCATGTTTCATAAAAACAGGATCTGCGTAGGTCTGTGTGTGTATATTTTACATTAGAATGACTCCGAGTTAAATAACTGTGCAGATCAAAGGAAATGAGTTTGAAAAGCGTCTACAAAAATCAAATCGCCATTAAGTTTTAAACAATTATGACTATATCAACCAAAACAGTTTGATGTTAGTCGTTATCACGATCAAAAGGACTAACTGGAGACACATAGGCGTGAACACTAACTTTTGAACTGTCACCCGTCGAGTTATGATTATCACGAGCGAACAGAAGTTTGTTGGACGGAATGATCTCGAAGAGTGACAGAGTACTTGAAGCCGACATCTGCGTATACTCTGTCACGGGAATTCTAACGCACCAAGAAACAGGTAGAACCTCGAATCTTATATATGCAATAATTTTATTCACATTCACATTTGACGGTACACCGTGTTGAAATCGTCCCTTGAAAGCTGACAGAGAAGTCTCGATTTCAGCATTCATTAATAAAGATGCGTTTAAGACACTCATTCGTAGAAAAAGGATTTTCGAACAATCAGTTGATATTAAAATAAGCGTAAGCCGCTCGATAAATTCCATTTTTACAGTTCAGATAAAGGTGTTCAGATTGCGACTTACAAAGTATATAAACGGCTACACAACCCAAGGAATCATCCAAAATATACCAGAAAAAGTCATGAGTATACGGTTAAATAGGGAGCCTATAAATTGAAAAGAAGTAATTTTATTGAATAGATGCTATAATTGTCGTCTAAACTCACTCTAACAACGATATTAAATTGCAAATTTACGTCGAGTTGTAGACTGGTGGTCTGGTGAAGCACATAATGGTGACAAATGCATAGGAAAATTAATTATTTTGCCAAAACTTTTGCTGAAAATTTGTAAAGCGCCTGATCCACTCTCATGCAGCTCTTATCTGGAGTGGAAGGGTTATCATATTTAAACTTCTTGATTCTTCGTGTCTCCCCTATAACGAAGTCACCGAATTATGTAAGGACGACTTACACGGCACCCTTAACAGGACATGATAACAGGATCCACCCGCAGTTCGAATGCCTTTGCGCCAACCTCCAGGAGAATAGGGCAAGCTTATAGGTAGGACATGGGAACATTTACACTTCCTGGAAGTTTTCATAGTGCCAGGGCGTTCCTTTTCCCATGTCCTGTTTAGGGGCCATATAAGTAATTCTTACGTATAATTTGAACTGACCAGAACAATCCGATTTCTTTAAACAGAACAGAAGTATGGTCTGTAGACAAGTTAATAGGACATTTAGTTATGAGTCTAGAAGCATCCTCACCGCAACATATTGAATTTAGTAAACGTGGGCAGTTATGAGATGGCCGGAAACATGACAAAAGTTTCGTAAATTTCTGAAAGATTTCCTAATATTTAGTAAATTGATAATAAGATCTCTTCGATAATTAGAAGATGTTCTTATTTTAAAGGATCAGCTGTGAATTCGCGAGAGCATCCGCTTCACTAATACCATGGAATATATCCTAAGCAATTTAGGCAAAAGTGTACGTTAGCCCTTAAATTTCAAAAACAGATAATGAAAGTAAAAAACGGCTTCAACACTTTTTTCCGTAAAACGCACATTAGAAAACTGTTTTTTTGATAGATATGGCCGCGAGGCACACGTGGGTTTTCATGTTCTTTGAGACAGTTATAGCAAATCGCACTTGTGTCGAATTCACCCACGTATGCCATCTGCATGATGGAATTGGAACGAATTCCTTTTGTCATGGTGCCTAGGTTGAGAGCCTAAGGATGTGGTAACATAGAAACAAATAACAAATAGTAGAAAACGTTACTAGAGATATGATTTAGAAATTTCACTCAAGATTTTGACTTGGCGTTTAATGAAACAAGACTCCTAGTACATATTTTGAGTCTTCATGGTTTAGGACCGTTTTTTGGAGGCCTATAAGGGTTGGGGATTTGAATTCCAAGGCAAAGGTTAGCATCCATATTGCCTTGTGTGGTCAACCTAGATGGGTGCGGCCCCTTGTACATGATTAAATATCCTAGGCTGCATTTGGCAGAGCAGCGAATCAATGGGTCGAGGGAAGAACATTTGACTTATTGGTGAAACAAAAGAGAAGTCGGATCTATCCCCGGATCTTCTCATTCTGGCACTGGAGGACGAGTGCTAGATGAAGAAAAGTGGCCATTGCACTTTCCATCGCTTTGTTGGTAAAACCATTTATCACAGATTCATTAATGGCCTATTTAGCCAGGGTATTTAGTTTTAATGGACCCACTTGTGGCAAACTCAAGCCAAATGAATTATCCAAATATGCCAAACTTCCCTATTAATTAATTTAGTGTGCCTGATAATCGTCTGGTGGATTCTAGGTTGACTGCGTAGAAATACTGCTTGCACAGTCAGCCTACTGTCTCCGAATTGGTGGATTCAATACGTTACAGTAGGCTGGGCGGGCAGCCTGACCCAAGTGCGATGAAACTCCTGGCTCCCGGTGGGGTCTCGTATCTCAGGTGGTTAGAACGTTGGTTGTACTAAAGCCTTTCGCTCACTATTGTGGACTAGAATCACACCGAGGCCACCAATTTGTTTCACAATGGGGTCTAACGGATTATTCGCATCGGCTAAACCTTCTATTTCTTAATTTATTTAACATGGTACACCTTTTTTTCCTAGGGATGACGCATTATTTAAATAATTATATCATGCTTATTTCATATCGGTGGCTCATTGATAGCATAAACTGATGGACAGTTTCTAGTAAACGTTGTTCATCAGTCCAACCTTAATGTTAATCGCCGCCAGACTAAACGAGAAAGGAAAAGCACCTATTATTTGAAGTCTAGCAAAATGAAGAAGCCCTTCTGTACAAGGTTTCCTAGGCCCTATTTAATTATTATTTGCTTTCTCAAATGCATGTGGTAAACCCGTTTTTTGCATATAATAAACAAAGGCCTCAAAGAATTGAACTTCTTAAGTTTGAGTTTCTATTTAGCCTTCCGGCAGTTGTCATAGTAAGAACAGAGTATGTTGGATGGAATCCATAATTTTCAAAAAGAATACAAGCGTGACTTACAAAAAATAGTCATATAGCTATTGCTTAGCAGAGGTATATCAATTCTATCAGCTCATATAATATGGAACATGTAGGTAAGAATTTTCCCAGCCCAGTAACGGAAAACAGTCATTATCATTATGTTTTCGTTGGGCAAAATTAAAATAAATTTCTTTTCGTCATAAGACCGTCCACTGAGTATGGGCAAGCTGAATTCATCCGAAAAGTTTACAATAATATACAACATGGTATATATTTCCATTCTAACTCAAATGCTTTCGAAGTATAATGTTATTCTGTTCTATTTAATTATGTAAATCGTCATATGTCCCACAGTCACAAGCTACGCAGTTTGGAACTGTATAGTCCGCTCATTGTTATTCGTGCGACACTTACTCGAGTTAGCTGCGACGGCGTGAGACAAACTCCAGCGTAGGTCCATCTCAAGGACACCGAATTACCCTGATCTCCAAGTCATAGTGTGCTTTCTCGTGTCTGGCAGGGAGCCCTTGAGCGACAACAACGAATACTCTCATCTAAGTAAATACGCAGATGCTGTGAGAAGGAGGAGGAGGGGGAGGCGTAGGATGGGGTGTTGAACAAAAGGAATCGTATTTCTTGTGCCTCGATGACAGCTGTTCTGCGAGTTAGAAGCGTTTTCGTGTGACCTTGTTGAGAAAATGTGTTATAAAAGATTTATTTTGAGCCTTTTTTGGAAAACATATTAACTTCCCGATAAAAGTTTAGCATAAACTTTCCACCTCCAAGGAAGATACAGATGGAAGGTTGCACAGAAAATCCACATTATTATTTTAACTGCACAAATGCTGACTAAATGGATATAAGTCTAGGTTTTGCAATTCCCGTAGCAGTGTAAGTAAAACAAACTACCGCCAGGTGACAACAGAGGAACAGAAAAGCCCGTTTTCAGACATTATTGTTAAGCGGATTGTTTGAATCAGCCTTTGGGATGATTACTGATTCAGCAACGCTATAAGGCAAGTTGCACACCGAGTCACCGGAAGGGCGTAGCTTGTCTGAAGTCGGCTTCTTCTCTATTGAACTCTGGAACACTGGATGCAAGAATAATATTTCTTCGTTGTAAGGCCTAGAATACAGTGCAATTCTATTACTGCCTGACAGCTCAGGTAGTAAAGCAAAGCCAAGAAAAGTGGAGAAAGGAGGAGAAAGCGAGTTCGCTCAACCGAAAAAAACGGTCGAATAGAAGGTACTCCTGAGGGTCCCTGTAACATGCGCATTGGCTAGCCGATCCCTAAATGCATCGCTGGTAATCAGTTGTCTACTCGGGGACTACGTCACACCTGAATACATGTGGTTAAGCTCTGATTCCCGTTAAGCGTATATGTGAGTGACGGTAATGGACTGCTGAACGGATCATGCTCTCAGAACTGTCTGGGGTGCAGAACTTTCTCAAGGACATACATAAGCACCAAACATCCATAAAATTAGGGAATTTAGAGCTAGCCATGCATAGAGTTGAACTATAAATACCCATCAGGAACGCAACAGATGAACAAGATTAGCTGTTGCCTCTTACTGTATCCAGTCCTTTGTAATGATATCAATCCATTCGCAAGTACTGGAATGACAAGAGTTTTAAGGAAGCGGGACACAAGCGCAGTTGCAAAGAACGTTGACTAGCATTGTTCCTAAGAGGAAGTACACTTCATTCCTTGGCATTGAAGTGAATGGTGAATAGAGTTTTACTTAAAAATGCCTTGAAAAAGCTATGAACGAAAGTGCCGGCGTGCAAAAGCCATCGATTCTGTATGCGTTAAACATATCTTCATTCCCACTAGAAACCCAGACTTATGCTTCACCAATTTCCTGCGGTTGTATGGTGCAGCTCCGATGGATTTGGTTAAGCACTTGTCCCTCAACCTTCCCAAATGTTCATCATTTTTGACATTGAAACTTTACGTTATTTCAGTAGCTGCAGACGAACTTTCTGCAGTTTCTATCGCTAAGAGAGCAGAAAGCTTTTGAAAACCCTACTGATGTAGATTATAGACGTGCCAGAACTTCTTCTAGGCATAAAATTATCGTTTACAGAACCGAAAACCCCGGAGCTACAACTTTGCAGATGGCGTCAATCAAAAAAGGAGGTAAGAAAGTCCTTGAACACTCAGGTGAAAAAAGAAGGCATAACTTCAAAGCGCTAACCAGTAGAATCCATAGAAATTACCACAAACTCAGAAAACGCCTGTTTTCTGAGTGCGGAAGCGAAAACAGTATCACTGCCGAACTGTTTATTTGCATAGCAGAAAGACCTTCGACTGACCTTGTAAACTGGCGAGTAAAATCCGCCTCGTGTTTTGGTAAATTTAATGTTTGATTTTTGCAAAGGTTAAACGTTTGGCTTTCGTTTACTGTGCGTTAAACGACTTGCAGATTACGAAACAAAAGTTTAAAATAGCTAGATATCTCCTCAGATTCTGTAAAAGCAATTAGGTTGAAACGGCTTTTATATGCTCCATAACTGGACAAACGATAACTCGTTTGTAGCGACAACCTGTTCGGGCGCCACGTAAGCCAAACTGCTCGCTTGTTCTGCCTTCCAAAAGCCCTCAACTTATGCGCGTGTTCGGTTTCGGCAAAAGTGTCTAAACAAGAACGTATCATTGAAATATGTTTCACACAAACCTTTAGTAAACACTGACCTGGGCAAATGCACATTTCTTCAAAAAATCAGACAAATGATCAGAATATTTCTTTAAAACCTTCGTTTAAGCCTTTGAAGTTATCTTCTTAGAAGACCAAGTGCTGTGAATTCACGTGCGATAACGGTTGACCGAGATTGACCAAACGTGTACGCGAACAAGCAGCGATACACAATGCAGTGCTGGCAAAAACGTCCCACAAGCCCCCTGGGTCGACGACATCCTAAAAAAGAATCTAGTATCCAAGTCGTTGTCAAGGCGCTGCAAGGATCCAATGCAGGTGCCACGAGATGCGCCTGCATCCAGCACGATTAAAGTCACACATGTCCAGATGATTGCACCAGTGCAGTCAATCCTCGGTCAGACGGAAGTGACAGGCGAGACCAAGAATCTTGGTTGACACTACGTCACCTGTCTTCATGGCTCATAGACGGCACGCAGCACTTCCCAAGGTCAAACGTTATGCATTAAGGAACTCAAGGCTGATAAACACAACCTTAACGTGCCCGCGGATACGAGCGTTCTACCACTGTATTGGAAAGGAGGAAATACTCCTATAAGAATGCCGAAGATTTACGAAGTTAACCAGTTCTATGTCCCCGGTGCAGCCAACCACATAAAATCTGACAACTAATACTAATGCTTAGTTAAGGGCAGTGGTGAATTCAGGTGTGATATGGCCCATCAACCAATGAATGGCCAGTGTTCAATGAACGAACTAAGCCATATTCAACGAGATTCTCAAAGTATACATGAGGGTTGGCTTCTCCGGTCCATCGAATCAAGCAAATGCGCTCCAAATTGCAGACTGGCAGAGTGAGTCTACCGGTGACACAAATTTCTGGCTGCCGATTCCGAGAACACGGTCACTCGTCAACATAATTTGTGATGTATCCAAAAGGAGCAAGTATTCTGCCAAACGAAATCACGTTATCTTTTGTTATCATGTCTATGTTTGGTCCTATTTCGCAGGATCTTGAGGTCGAAATCACCGAACTACTTCTGCAAACGAAATATGGCGAAATGGAGAATTGACATGGACACGACCAATTGTTTAGCTCCCGAAGGTCCGTCTCAATACATCACTCAATTTTAACTGAACAATCTCCAAGTAGGTAAAAGACATGACCGATGTTCACCGACTTTTGGAGTCATGACCGAAATGCCCCCGCAACTTTTGGAGTCCTCGTCCCTTGGCATCACCGATCGAAATTCTGGGCTCGGTATGTGGATTGCTCCTTCGTTATCACTGAATTGGAAAGGGTGCTGACCGAGCCAAATGGGCCTCTGAAGACGTTACGTAAGGAAAATATGTTGATATGTGGAGACGCAATGTAGTTAACCAGAAGACACTATTGTCGATTTGCAATACATTCGACGGGGCTCGGAGTGAAAAGCTGCTCTCTAACTTTTTAAAAATTAAACGAGATGGAAGATCAAAGCACCCTTATGCCAAGAAATCTTCGGATTCAGTCAAGTGACCTTTCACACCACCTAGGATTTTGGCTGCACACAGACATGAGGCAACTATGCGGCGCCAAGTAATGACACCGAAGAATCTGTTGTAACGGACGACAATGTCTAGAGTCGTTTATCGGACCCGGTGCCATCGTGAAAAAGGCAATTACGTCTGAAATCCTGGAAGATTAGCTATGACTCGGATAGCTGAACATGCAGCAACAGTTATGAATGATTTTAGCTCTCAGGTCACGGCTCATTCGATGGTATCCGGCCACGCCTGAAGTGCCGCGAGCCCGAACTTTCCACATGAGCTGATAATTGTGGGTGCCATGAACTCCTTGAGCCATGGTTCGAATGTCCCCCATTCCACTAGAATGCGTAATGTCCTCTCCTTCCATATTGATTATTAATACTTTGGCTTAACAGGATAATTAACCGCACAAGCAGCGAATGTGAGAACAGGGCCTTCAGTGACAGTATTTACCAGCCAAGGTGTCGAGTCATTAGCACGCAAACAACCAACACTGGGGCTGAAAATGCGGTTAGTAACGACTCGCATATACGCGAGTGAGCCATCAACACACCACTTGCGGCCATGGGTTATGAGTGTAAGAGCTTTTAACTGTGCCAGTTATTTGGTTGTATTGCAATTGCATCCTTGACAAATTGCACACGTGTGCGCCGAGCACCCTCATTCTATGACTGTCTCAGATGCTGGATTTGCAGCCGGTGTTCACTGAGAATTTTAATCCTTCCCTTCTCGAACCAAAAGGTTCTCCTTAGTGACCCAGATGGAATCCTCTTGAAGATGTATGACCGCATGCATTCTGCTCGACAGTGGTAGAATAAACGGTGTACCAAGATTCCGGACGAAAATAGCAATGTGCTCGAGTTGCGCCAACACATAACTTCCACTTTATAGTTCCATGTGATTAGTTAGTTGACCTGATTCACATCGCACAGGCCATTGTACGTTTGACAGAAAATCATCCCCACCTGATCGTGAAGAAGCGGCTTATAATATTAAAATGGGAGAGTTCATTCACCTTACCGGCAACCAACTGTTTACGACCCTACGAACGAACACAATCAAGAGATAGGTGTGTACTACGCGAACAGTGGCAACGAGGGTAGAGCGCTTTAAAGGACGGAAAACGATGGTGACGCGTTGGTAATGTAAAGAAATTTATATGTCGACAGTCATAGTTTAAGTGAGCTGTTTTTTATAGGACTATCCAGCCTACCCACACGCCAACCTAGTCCTCCTCCTAGCCTAACAAAATCTGTTGTTGTTGGGTTAGCATTCCTTGCCGGGTTAATATGGTCGTAAAATGGTTCGCTACCACATTACCCATATGATTGATCGATCACTGGATCTACCCTTCCCTCTTACACTGTTGTGAGCAGAAACAGATACCCGCCTAAAACCAATTCAGGAATGGCTTCTGGCAAGATACACCACTGAGAATCTCGTTTCCCTGCAGAAATGTCCCCAACATGTTAAGTCTACTTACAAAAGCTCAGTTGTATACAGAATCAATTACTTAGCCTAAAACTGTTATGCATGCTGAAGAGAAAGACCAAAGAACTGTGTAACCTAAATGGCAATCGTGTTGGCCATGGTTGGCATATTTCTGCTCGCAGAGCATTGTGTGCCATCAGGAAACACGCATTAATCGTTGCGGAAGAAGGAACAAACCACCAGTCGGAAGGTAAAATTTGGGAGAAGAAGGAGACGGACCCAAAAATTAGTCAAGGAGGTGTCTTGCAGGATTTAGCTGCTGAAGGTCGGGCGAAGCAGCAGGTAGGAGACCAGATAAACGCAAACTTCAGAAGCGCACACCTGCGTAGAAGCAGTAGAGGGAATAAAAAGAGAGAAAATTAAAACCAACATCTATCCGGCTGCCTTCCGTGCTCAGGCTGTAGAGTTCGTAGGCCAAGTAGACTGGCAACGCACTAAACAGATCTTGACTTGGAGTCCTAAGCCCTCTAAACACTCTTTTTGGCGTGATCCTCAACTTATACGAGACAGGCAGCAAAGGATGAGGCAGTAGTAGTAGAAAGACCGGTGGCAAGCTAAGACTGCTAAAATATAATGACCTACTTTTTTACGCAAACTGAAAATAATAATACCCACTAACATGCCTACTGAATTGTATTTAAGTAGAAATATGACAAATTAATGACAAATTTGTTCAGTTTCCAATCCTTACCGATAATGACCCAAAATGTGGGGATCAGGGGACTGGCTGCTTCATTGTGACAACGCGCCAGCCAACAGCACTCAAAATCACCCAGATTTAGTGAAAAACAGCACGACAGTAGTTTCTCTTTTCCCTTAATCACTCGACCTAGCTCACCGGACTTCATACTCCCAATAAGGAAGAAAACCCCAAAACGAAAGCGTTTTTAGAAGTTCGAGAAAGTTATGAATGAATCACTGAAGGCACTTAACGGCATTGGATCAGAAGAATTTTAAAAAAAATTTCGAATAGTGAAAAACCCGTTGGGACAAGTGCATACCATCTATTGGACAGTTTTTTGCAGGGGATAAATCTTTTTAAGATTTTATCTTTTATTTAAAAATTAAACATTTAATTTCCTTCTTGGGTATCCCATAGTAGAATGCACAATTGAAACTTAAACAGTAAGTGTGCCATTTCAACTATTTAGCTACATACAAATGCAGTTATATACGTCTCAGTAGAGCAGTGAAAGTTAATAAAGTATGCAATTAGCACTAGGGATCTGTCGGCAGAAATTTTTAGGCATGTCCAAACAGGTATTCAAAAAATTCTGGCCAATTTTGTCAGGGGCAGGGGAGAGGAGTGTGTCAGTAAGTTATATTTACGCTTCGTCTCTTTAATATGGCATGAAAAGATGCGGCTAGGAATATATGGGGCTCAACTTGGGTTAGGGTAATTGAAAAGTTTGAATGCACGTCTTCTGCGAGCACACGCTTGGGTTGGTTGAACGTACGGCCACCGCCTCTGTCGTTGCAATTATTCCCTGGGGCAGGAATTTGGAGTGTCTTGCTGTCTATCTGTATATGACATGAAATGCTTGTTGACGACTGCTCGGTGACCCCTGTCAACCAGGTAGACCAAAATTGCCCTAGCAATGGATATTCCCATGCCTCGGTGCAATCATGCGGGATTTCGTTAACGCATCCTGTTGGAGGCGCACCTACTCGTTCCTGTATTGCAATTTGCCCCATAGAAGAAAAGGAAGGTGTATATGTACATTGAAGAAGTCTGAAAGGGCAGCCTATCCTTACCTCATCAAAGAAGCAGCAGAATGCATGAGAAAATAATTATTATCTTTGACCGTTGAGTTATTACCAGGAATAACCGAGTTTAAACGAACGTATAGAAGTTCATTGGCCAGATACCCTTGAAGCTGTAAGTTAATGGATAACTCCATTTTATAAACGTCGGGAAGATCATTTTCGCAACCCTTCTTCATCATATCTCGTGGTAAAATTTTCGGGTAAATAATTTTATCACAATTTTTTACCTGGAGATGAGTTCCTTCTCCAGCTAATTGTGAGAGATAAGCCTCCTAGTTTTGAAGGTTAGCCGGCAGACTAGGCTTCGTTTCTGACTTAAAGAGGCAAAACTGTAGAAACTTTTGTATTATCCAGACCATGGTTTCTGACGGAATACCCGTCTACTAATTTTTCTATCAGACATTCTACTAAGTAAAACGTCCAAAAATCGAAGCTTATCTCTCTTCCATCTTCTAACTTGGGTAAGTCTGTTGTCCCTTATTAGAAAGGGTGTCTAAATCATGTTTCGCATCAGTGATTTCAAAAATTTTATTTACATATCGAGCACAGGAATCCAGGTTCTTTATGAACGATTAGAGTTTGTTCTGCTTTAGCTTTTTTCGGGAAGACTGCCGCCAGTAGGGGGTCAAAAGTCAGATCCCCTCAGGCAGTAAACTTGGCCATCAAACCATAAAAAAAACATTTTATTTGCAGCGAAGTAGCAGCCCATTTAGGACTACCGCAGGTATGTCAGTTGGGAAATCTCACCACACGTGTCATAACTGACATCCATAGCTTACTTTCCAACGTATGACACCTTCTGCATATCTTCTTTAGCCGATCTTAACCATCAAGTATAATCCTAACACCCAAACCTTAACCCTGATCCAAACCCTTAAACAATCTTTACAATTTTAAACCTCTAACATTGACATACAAACCCAAATCCTTACCTTAAAATTCCAACCTAAACCCTCAAATTCCGTTAATCTTAACCCTAAGCCTGACCTGAAAACCTGAAGCCTCATCCTCAAACTCCAACTTCGGTACTAATCCATATGCTAAAACCCTAATCGAAACACAAACTTCTATACTAACTTAAATAACCTAACATTAAACCAAGCCTTAAAATCTCTTAACCTATAATTAACTAACCCTACCACTAAGCTTAATTATTAATATCACCATATAAATTATGTTCACGTGAAAACCAGGGTTAAATAATTGGGCAGGCTTTGCAACAACAACTAGGTGGGGCTATATACGATATCGTCACCACCTAGACTGTTGTGCAGGAGTTCTGTAAATAAGTGAGCAAATATAAATTAGCGTTAAATATATAGAGTCGATTAGCATTGGAATGGCGTTTCGGACTCTCACGCGAACTCATAATCAGTGGCAGCTGAAGGTTATTGTTTACTTCTAATGGTTTTGTAATTGGAGGGTATGGGTGGGCCCTCGCAGTACTCTTAGCTTCAGCAAGATATGCGTATACCGGGTACCACTTCGTTCAGGCCTCCTGTATGTTTGTAAAGACTGGCTCTTCATTAGCCTAGTTGCTGGCTGCTCGGCTCATCCATAGGTGCCAGTTGGAAGAGCGGCCTTCAGTGAATGTTAGCTTTGAAGTCAGCCAGCTCGCGAGGCTGACAATAAGCAGCCACTGACCAGCATTGACAGAATGCGGACGGCTGAGGTTTGGAATGTCAACTACTTGATAAAAAGCCTCACAGCTCGATGACGACACTGTGACATGGCAACTGTAAATCCTAGTTAAAACAAATGCTTAATACCGCTGCTCTGCGGCTGGGTTCTTGAGCCAGAATGCTGGACGAACTAACCCTGAACAAACCGTCCGAGTGGCTGTTGGGCAGCGGCTTTTATTGAAATTCTCAAAGGAAACCGAATGAAAAATGTTCAGTTCAATTATTTGGTCCATGAAACAGTGGCTGCAGGAACCACCAGGCCCCGTAACGTGTTCCAGTGATGTGAGTTAGTAGCACGTGAGTCGGAATACTTAATCAAAACGCGCTCTCATTAGAGTATGTTTGAAGGTTCACATGTTATAGGACATTTGTACCCATGTTTGACAGTGCGATGTCTTCTTCCGCAAAACGTGGATCACTGCTTCAGTTTATCTCAGTTTATTTTGTAAGGGTAATATGCAATGTCCCTGGAAAGCCTATCGTTCACATGCATTTATTTTAATATAGCCATACAGGCACACAAAATAATCACTACGAAAATAGTACTTGCATTCTGTACTTGGCATTATTTTTTAAAGTAACTATGTATGTGTTTAACAAGGTATTTATCACAGTTTCAGTTTCTCGAGGCGGATTAGGGGATACATATAATAATAAAACCGTTTCTTGACAGCTGCAAAGACGTCAACCCCCCCGACAAACTGAGAGATACCTCCATGTCTCTCATTCCCTTGGCATGAAAAATTCAGAGGATATTTTCAGCCTGGACAGCTTTGTGCACAGCTTCATCGATTGTATATGGATTTTGGGCGAAGGGTGCCATTGATACATGTTCTCGAAGCTAATTTCATGCTCAAGGCCATTTTTTATCTTGTAAACCATTATAAGACTATCTCTTTGCTTCCCATGACACAGAATGAATAGGTTAACGCAGTTTAGTCTTTTTTACTAGGGTTTGGTTTTTATTTATTATATCAGCTTCGTTGCACAGTGTTATACTTTTTTGAGGCACATGTTATCCTGTGCCACCACGCATATATACCATATTCTAGCTGAGCTGAGCAAAGGTGCCGTGAACTCTCCCGAAAGTCATTTAACTTGTTGGTGTTTATCTTTGGGGTCTCGCTTGATCTTGTAGTCGGAGTCATATCTTTGCAATGAGGAGGTTGCGATATGTCTAAACAGAGGCATCGTAGATTGCCTTCGCAGCACCCGAAAGTCTCGATTTGCGCGTATCTGGGTTGTCTTCTCATGCCTTGGATGTGGAAAAGTTTGCGGCCAGGAGGAGGTTAGGTACGCGCTGGTCCATTATATTGCAACCCACAAAGTAACCTAAAAATGCCTATTAAAGTAAACCTATGCTGGTTTCTATCCCACAGTGTAATTTCCTTGAATTTTTTTCTAATAGTTTTGATTTATATGTGACAAAAAGGAAGTAAAAAAGGCTTGAGTCGAGCAACCTCAAATATACTGTACTGAACTGTTATACATATATTATTTACATAGAATTTATTTTTCGTTAGCACCAGGAAGGCGCTATCTTAACAAACATTAGTAACGGAATAAAATTATGACGATGTGCGCAGATACATCAACAATATTGTGTAATTTATGCTTGTATGATCCTGAGTTTGTGGTGTAGATTAGGTTCAAAACTGTTATGAAGCAAGGTATACAAAATAAACTAACGCTAAGTGGGGAATTGTGTCTAAACTACAAACGACAAAAGGATGGTAAAAATGACAGAGGATTGTTCGAATTCAGACTCACGAAAACCGCAGCTTTTAGATAGCAAGCGTTGTTGAGGATTGTAATGAAATCTGAACTAGATCCCGGAAGCTATGCATCAAGGACGATGAGCGGAGTCAGTAGTTCAATTGAGATGGCGTTCGGTAGAATGCAATCGAGAAAGGAAGATCGATCGTTGCAATTGACTCCAAGTAATTGAGAGCGAGCAGTCAAATCAAGAGAGCAGTGCTGAGATGTAGCAGCGAAAAGAGATGACGTCCAACATGCGAGTTGAAGCTGGCTGTTGCGTTTTATTTAGCACATTAAAACAAGCGTACATAAAGATTCAGGTAAACGAGAAAGACACAAACATGTAAATTGTATAAATACCTACACAACTCCCCCACCAGAGCGTTTGTTGTCGAAAAACGCTCAATGAAAAAAGGCAAAAAATTATACGACAAACTCCTTAAGATTGGCAGGAAAATGGATATGTCTACCAGAACGAGAGGAAATGCGTTGTGGTGAAGAAGGAGTAGCAAAATGTGTAGGTGGAGTGGTGAAATGTGATGGTTGAGTGGATGGGCCCGAAAAAGGTGGGATGGATGGTGACAGTGTAGAGGGATTAGATGGAACAACGGGCGGCGTGATGCACTCAAGGTAGGCTGGCTTGGGTCTGTCAATGGAAACTGTGTCTGTCTTGTCAGCCTTCTGAATAAAGTTTTACTTGTCCATCCGTTGAAGAACCTTATAAGGGCCATCATAAGAGGCTTGCGTACTGCGTCGTGCCGGACGAAGACGAATTGACTCGATTGTAGGTCATCTTGCACAAAAACGAGTAAGAGGTTTGTAATCGGCATGAACCTGAAAATCTCTTCCCTCTACTAGGTGGCGAAAATGATGAATAGCCAGGTATATAGCAAGGAGCTCGCGAGAGAAAGTACTGTAGCGATTCTGCGCCGGTTTTAGCTTCTGTGAAAAGAAAGCCAATTGCTGCAACTAGTTATTAACCTGTTGATGTACTACTGCGCCAACAGCACTGTTGGAAGCGTCAGTGGTTAAAATCAACTGCATAGAGCGGCAGAGTTGACATGGTTCAGCATGGTCGCTTCAGCGAAGGCCTTCTTGGCTGCCTCAAAAGCTGAGTGACCTGCCGGTGAAAGTTCAATTGGCCTGGCTTTCGATTTCAGAAGATCAGTCAAGGGAGCCAGTATTGCCGCACAGTTGAGAATGAAACGTCGGTAGAAATTTATAAGTCCACTAAAGCGTCGCAGTTGTGTAAGGGTCTTGGGAGCCAGAAAAGATAAAAAACTGTGCACCTTCTCTGAAAGTGGTGTGATTCCATGCTGGTCGACGTGATAACCGAGGAAATCAAGAGAAGGAACGCCAAAAAGGCATTTGTCGACGTTAAATTGCAAACCATGTTGCTGGAAACGATCGAAAACTTGCCGCAAGTGCGATGCATGTTCTGCTGGCGAAGAGCTTGCGACGAGTATGTCGTCAATATAGACAAAGGTAAACGGAAGACCCCGCAAGAGCTCATTAATAAACAACTGGAAGGATTGGACGGCGTTACGCAAACCAAAAGGCATGCGGAGAAATGTGAACAAGCACAAAGACGTTGTGATGGCGGTCTTGGGAATGTCTTCCACAGCGACCGGTATCTGACGATATGCTCTTACGAGCTCTTTCTTCGAGAAAAGTCTTTCTAGCCAACATGTGAGAAAAATCGTGAATATGAGGAATGGGGTACCGATCGGGGACGGTTGTTCTGTTCAAAGCACGATAATCACCACATGGCCTCCAATCATCGGCCGATTTCTTGGGGACCATGTGCTGTGGAGAGGCCTATGGGCTGGAAAAAGGGCGAATAATCCCCAAATTAATCATGTGCTTGAACTTATTTCTAGCTACCCGCAGCTTTTCTGGATGAAGCCTACGTGGATGGGCATGAACGGGTTGCCTTGTGGTAACGATATGATGCCGAACTGTGTGCTGAACTTTTTCGGTAAACTGACAAGGTTTAGCGAGGGACGGATAGTCCTTCAAAACGTCAGCAAATGGTGAACTTTGGAATAGTCAAGTGTATGCCAACCGAAGGTTCCGAAGTGACAGTACTAATGGTTAAAAGTCTGGTTGCAGTATCAATGAGTCGACGATGCTTCAATTCAACTTCAAGGCCAAAATGCGAGAGGAAATCAGCTCCAATAATGGATGACTGGACATCGGCTTGGATAAAGACCCATTGGAAACATCACCTCACACCAAGGTCAAGAGTCAGGGACTGTTGTCCGAATGTGTAAATGGTGGTGCTGTGAGCAGCCAGCAATAAGAATTGCGAAGGCTTGAGGTGGTGACGCCTAGGAGGCGGGATAACACTAACCTCAGCACCAGTATCGACAAGAAAATGGAGACTGCTCGACTTATCGGTGATATAGAAGAGGCCACTGGGTCGTGGTTGGCCAGCAGCAGTGGTCGCCATTACTGAATGGCGTTTTCTTTCCACTGTTGCGGCGTCTGTGGGAATTCGCACGGTGGAATACACTTGCATGCTTTCACGCCATAGGTACGATGGTACCAGCACACAGTCTTTGGCTGCCGTTCCCGTGATTGTGACCGTCGACGACGATATGTTTGACGACTGTTTGACTGAAGATTGTTGATTGTTGATTGAAGACTGTTCTGGTCACTCTTGCGGACTTTATTTATCAAGTGTTGGATTCTATTCGACATACTCTTCATCCTCACAAGAATACTGCAGCAAAACAGCAGATACGCCCGATATCCTCTTCTTGTGCACTTCTCGCCAGCAACTCTACGAGATCTTCCAGTCAACAGAAGGCTGAGTCGTTTCGATATTTTATTCATAAAGTTGCTTCCGCTAAAACCTTCGTCCCATATTTTTAACACCCTTTATCGTTTTTGCGATCTATCATGGAAGTCAAAAATATACCCTTCGGAAATCGTGCAAAATATGTGGCACTGTCGAGATACGAACCGGGGCACCAGCGTTCGGAGAACGACGGTGAAAACACTGAGCTATCGGCACACGATAAACTCTCTGACCTAATTTTTCATGATGGAATAGACATAAAGCATAATACGAATGGCCTCATTTCCGGACATGCTTCCTTAAAATCACCTCCCGCCAAACGGGCCAAGAGTTTAGTAAGTTTTTTGGATGTCAATTACGAGGACGAAGCGTGTGCGACATGCTTTAAACTTCTTCAAAAAATTTCGGAGATTGAAAAGGATATGCAGGGGCTGAAGATGGAGATAGAGAAGTTAAAGAAACTTACTCACAATTTGCCTGAAAAGAAGCAATCCCTAACGATGGAACCCGAGGGAGACAAATGCACATACGCAGGCACAGCTTCCGTAGCCATCACATCCCACAAGGAAGATGACGCTACGTCAATGGAGCTCGATGTAGCTGTTAAACAGCATCCAGTAAGGAAAGAGGGCAACCGGCAGGGGATCCAAGAAAATACAGAAACGAGTTTCAGAAGACACAGGTAATATATCATCCAAAAATATAAGTCCCAGAATCCCAGCATCGGACAAAAATCCCTCTCGTGTTGAAGTGTCAGCATCCACGAGTAACGCCACCTCTGTAAAAATCCCACCCTATCGAGGGGCGGGCAAATAAGGACCTCATCCATAAATCTTAAAGCGAAATATCGTAAAAAGGGGGATCACAGAATCCACGTCCTGCATTTCGAAGGAACGAGTTACACACGATCTTAATCTTCTTCATGAACATGGTAGTGCTGTCCTGAAGAAAGGGAAATTTACACCGTGCCAGCATCCACGAGTAAAAGCCACCCTCTGTGAACTCCCAACCTAGCGTGCGCGGGCAAATTAGGACCTCGCCCATAAATCGTAAACGAAATATTGTAATGCATGGTGTCCCAGAATCCACGTCCTGCATTCCGAAGGAACGAGTGACACACGATCTAAATCTTCTTCATGAATATGCTAGTGCAGTCCTGAAGAAAGGGGAAATTTACACCGTGCAAAAAGCTTTCCGACTAGGCAAAGCAGACCCCAACCGCGACATGAGAATATCTCCCAAGGCCTCTAAAAATTATTTTAGAAAATGAAACCCAGGCAGCACTTCTGTTGAAGGAAGGAGGAACTTACGGGGATCGCACAAACAAGTGTTTTTCAACCGGATTACGAGCCGAGGGAACGGCTGAAAATGAGGGAACTTCGGAAAGAATTGATGGAGAGAATTGGCAGAGGAGAGAAACGGCTGAAAATCAAAGACGGTCAAATAGTCCACATAAATGGGTCATTCCTGTGGCTTGAAGCCTGTAACAATGAAGGCTGGGTCTCCCCGACGAATCGATCATTGAAAGTCATCTCCGCAAATGTACGAAAAGCCTGTTCAACAAGCTGGATGACCTAAGAAACGTTGTTGACGAAATGACCAGACGTTATGGCTTTCACTGAAACGTGGCTTACTGCAAAAATAACTGATTCCGAAAATATCCCTCAGAGGATATCAGCACTTCAGGAGATAGACCAAGTCGAGGGAGGAGAGTCATAGTTTATTTCACTCTGCAAGCTGACCGCAATGGCTGACATACATATTCCATTACGCGATGTGGAAGTCTTAAGCATAACTATATCTGCTAAGTATTCTAGACCACTGACGATATCGGTTGTGTACCGTTCGCCTTATCAGACTTCTGATCAAGATCTCATTCTCATAACGGAACTCTACAAAGCCAGCGAGAAGAAAGCTGTCCTCATTGTTGGGGATTTTTAACGCTCCTGATATTGACTGGAAAACATGGACTGCGCCGAGATGTCAGATACTTCAACCACAAACTACTACAATGGGCAACAGACAAACTTCTCTCAGTACGTCACCTTTGGAACACGGACGAGAGAAGGACAACAATCAAACTGTCTTGACCTGATTTTTACCCGAGATGAGGAAAATGTGCTAGACATACAGGATCGACCGCCATTAGGTTCAAGTGATCACATTACGCTGTGCTTCGAGTACTCACTGTTTTCCAAAACCAAATTTACCCGATACTTGGGTAGAAACATTTGGAAGGGGACTACTCACTTATGAGAAGACAACTGTCAGAGATATCCTGGGAAACAGAACTACATGGTGAAACCAATAAAGATTGGACGACATTGAGTTTGTTATTGAAAAGGATTGTTTACCTCAACTGTCCTCTCAGGAAAAAGACAACCACAAACCGCCCAAAGTGGATAAACTCAAACTTGCAGGCCTCGTTCAAAAAAAGAAATCACTTCTGGATTAGGGTACCTTAGTGTAGAAGACACATCTGGCTATAAAAACTGACAAAGGAACTGCGTATTATCTCCCCTTTGGAAATATCCATTCTGGGTGAGACGAATCCTTCGCTTTCACAATCTAACTGGACTGCGTATTATCTGCCCTTTGGAAATATCATTTCTGAGTGGGACGAATCCTTCGCTTGAACAATCTAACTGGACCGCGGATTATACCACGCTCTGGAAGTTATCCCTACGACCAGCACAAGTCTGGAAGTTCACTTGCTCCTAAGAACAACATCGCTGCTTCTGAATCTGATTGTTACAGTGCAAAGAACTCCTTACAACAAAGGCTGAGTCGTTCATATTACAAATTTTGACTGTTGAAATTAATTGCACAAGCAAATCTATTCGCCATCTGTATTAGCACGGCCGGTTGATTGCAGACTTTGAATTAATGCACTCTAATATAGTTTCCAATAGCATGGGTAACGCTAACGTGCACGATCCATCTCTGCTAGCTGAAAGAAAATGTTCGTCGACGGCTGGATTTGAACCCTGGACCTCAACTTGTAATGTCGGGCGCTCTACCGACTTAACCACCAGCTCACACCCTGGAGGCCAAGTCGCTTCAAAGATATACTCTAACGGGTGTAATCAGGTTAACTAAGCAAAGCCGCCTCGTACAACCTTTGACAAGGTACTCCCAGAATAGCCGAAGCGCTTTCAACAACGAGTACGAAAATCCCAGACCACCCACTATGCAAAAACGCATCTCCTTTCACCAACCGTCTTAGAACCCAACACCACCAAGCCAAATAAGCCTGCGTACGCAGATTGCGATGGATGTCTTAACCTAGCCACGCGCGTAATGCGTTTAGAGGGAAGCCTTGAATTTTACGCGGAGATACTAGCAGTGCTCATAAAGCACAATAAGACAACACCACCGGATGCGGCGCATGCAGAGGACAGGTCAGTGGTTGATAAACCAGGAAACCACGAGTCCAGCAGGGCCAAACGCAGACGCATACGCCAGCAGGGGGCTGCTGAAGAGCAACCTGCTAAAGACCAGCAAAGCCCTCAGTTTTATCGCTAGGCAGCACCTGGAGCACGCCATGTGAACAAAAAGCAAAGGCAACCACTCCAAAAGGATGCGGCGCATGCAGAGGACAGGTCAGTGGTTGATAAACCAGGAAACCACGGGAGTCCAGCAGGGCCAAACGCAGGTGTATACTTAGCAGAAGGTGGATGCAGAACGGCCTGCAAAAGACCAACCAAAGCCCTCAGTTTTATCGCGAGACAGAACTTGGAGCACGCCATGTGAACAAAAAGGAAAGACAACCACTCCAAGAGGAGACTTCTTTTGAAGAAAAAGGAAAATGAATTGGACCAAAAGAGCAAACGGTAACTTAGAAGAAAAATGCTACCAGCAAAGGGTCCATAGAATCTTCACAGATCTAGACTTCGAAACCCCTGCTGCTACTCTGCTTCAGTGCGCATGTGACCACGGCCCATGCTCGGAGCAAACCGTAAGCAACATATATAGTGATACAGGGTGCACCAGAATCAATGGCTACAGTTGCTGGGGATAAGGTGTGGAGCACGATCGAGGTCTTTGTTTCGACGGTACGCTAAATCACTGCTAAGGAACTGAATCTGTAAAAATTCTGAAAACATTTAGAATAGGCAGGGATCAGCCGCCGAATGGTTCGAGCTCTCGGCCACGACCATTAAAGGTCATTTGGGACACCGAAGCGCAGGCACAGTTTATGCTGGAAAGAAAGTCGTCTCTGCGGACCGTGCATGCTGGAGTTTTCTTTTCAGCCGGATTATGAACCAGCGAAACGCAGGAAAATGCGACTTTGAAAACGAGCTTAACGACCGAAAGAACAAAGGCGAAAACCGGCCTACAAATAAAAAGGAGGAAATAGTCCACATCGAACGAAATTTTCGGCCGGAAGTAGTCAGGCGGAAAACTTAACCAAGGTCAACCGGCCGGTTCTGGAAGATAACACAAGCGCGAGTGGCCGCTGCCTCGAAATCTATTATACCAATTGTCAGAGTCTCTTCAATAAACTTGACGAACTCAAACAATAGCATCTGAGCAGAAACCGACATAATTGCATTAGCAGAGACTCTGGCTGACCGAAGCAATAGGGATCAGCGAAGTCAGCATTGAAGCTATCAACTGTTCCGCTGCGACAGATCTCAACGTAGGGGCGGAGGAGTGGCACTTATGTAGCCAATGAAATTTCCTGTTGTCAGAGGGAAATTGCAGACATAACCCTACGACGATATGAAATAATTTCCCATGCAAAATTAAGATAAGGCAACATCCGGCACTCAATATATGCGTTGTTTATCGGCCTCCCGGCTCCAGCGAAAGTGACGACGTAGAACTGCTAAGTTCACTGACGGTTATCTGTAAACAGGAAAATCTATTACTCCTGGGTGATTTCAACGCTCCTGGCATCGATTGGATGAGGCCTGGAGTAAAGGCCGCAGCAGCACCTTTCAATTATCAACTACTTCAGTTTTTCTTTGGACGAATATCTCATTCAACACATAGACTTCACAACCCGACTGCGAGAAGGTCAAAGATCAAACTGTCTAGATCTCGTTTTTGGTAAAGAAGAGGGATCATAAGGAAGTGAACTCACAACCGCCACTAGGGTTAAGCGACCACGTTGCTTTTACCTGCGTGTGTTACCTATTGTCTCCAAAATTGCAAACAAAGAGGGCGCAGAAATATTTGGAAAAAGCCGATTTTGGAAGAAAATGGGGCAATACCGCTTCGCAGCAATACTTGCTACCCAGTACGAACGATACAAATGAATTCATGGCAGCATATCCAGGGGACCTGTAGAGGCGCTTAATTGAAGTCCATTGCCAAATGAAAGTTAATAAGACCATGTGCCAGACCTCCATATGTCCAGCCAGCCGATAAAAGAGGGCAATGAAGAAGAAGAAACAAAGGTTGTGGAAAAATACGAGCATCTTCAAGATTCAACATCACTTGCCGAATATGGCGCAACGAAATATATGCCGAAATACGAAATACAGAACTCGCACTTTGAGCGTCAAACCTTACAACACAAGCCACAATATGTCCAAAAGAAGCTTTTATGGCTACATCCGCAGTCAGCTGAAGCACCGGGACGACATTGCAACGCTAAGGGATAACCTAGGGAACGTAGTAACGGAAGGGGACCGCGGAAAGTAGAGTTACTTTGTCAGAGTTTTCCAGATCGGCGGCTGCGATGGAATCGGCGACGATAATTCAGAGGTAGAAGTGGGCGAAGGTACAGACGGTTGCAGCGGTTACCTATGACTGTCGCATGGGCGCATGAGACGCTATACATCAGTCACATCAAATCAGACAAGTCTCCTGGACCGGATGGGATCCCTGGACTGATACTTAAAGAACTGTCGACCGAGCTATCGAAGTTGCCTCTTTCAATTCTGTTCGAAGCGTCCGGTAGAACAGAGTGACTAACCGGCTTTTCAGTGGAAGACGTGCGACATCGCACTGTTATATGAGGAGTGCAGCAGGATGTCTACAAAACAGCTTTCGGCCCGCCATAAGCTTGACTTTTGCCTTTCCGCCCGCAAAATGATGGAGGTCCTTGTGAAGCAGGCCATACTAAGATTTTGCGATGAAAGTGACATCATACAAAATTCTTTTCAACACGGCTTTCGGCGAGGGCGCTCCTGCACTTTCCATGCGACTTCCAGTCGAAGGCCTGGACAAGTGCTTTAGAAGAGGGCTTCGAAGTGGACGCCAGTATGCATCGATTTCCGCAAAGCCTTTGACACTGGCGTGCCCCATCAACGCCTTTTACACAAACTGAGCGTTCTTGGCATCAGGGGGAAAATTTTGGACTGGATCAGGTCATTTTAGTTGGTCGAAAACAACGCGTCGTTTGCATCAGAGGATAAATCGGACTGGAGTTGACGTAGTTAGGTGGGGTTCCTCAGGCTCCGTTCTCGGTCCTCTACTCTTTCATTCTCTATGGCAATGGCAGCCCTAAGGAGCTGGACTGCGGTAAAATCATGTTCGCCGATGACGTTAAAGCTTCACAGCGGTAAGGTCATTATTCGTTCCAAAGCGACCGAGATGCTCCTTTCCTGCAAAATAATCTTTGCAAACTGCAGACTGATGGTCTGAGAGATGGCTGCTGGATTTCAATGTGCAAAAGTGTGCCGTCCTCCACCTGCGTCCAACAAACTACCCTATCCCCCAGAGCAGCAGGACGCCTCACCTGAAAAATATCCAGTTCCTGCAGCATCTACGCAAAAAAGACCTTAGGTGCATTTGGATACAGAGTAATCACTGAAGCCCTCATTACAGTCTGTCAAAGCCGCAAAATAAAGCCACGAGCTGCACGCTCAAAGGGGCGTTTCCTCCTTCGATGAGAATATCTTTGGCAGAGTGTACGGCATTTGTTCGACCACACCTAGAGTATGGCATACAGGCGTGGCGGTCATGGCTAAGCAAAGGACACAGCATGTCTGGAGAAAGTGCAGCGTCGGGCAACAAAAGCTAGTAAGAGGTCTAAAAACCACACTTACATAGATAGACTGGCATGCCTAAATTTATTCCCTCTGCATTACAGGCAACAAAGAGGGGATCTTATCCTAGTTTACAAGATAATAAACGGTCTTGAGAAAGGATTACGCTTTGAAGACATGTTTCAGTGGCACCTCTCCCTCATCTCCGTGGGCACACAATGAAGCTGCGCACGAAAATGTCCAAAGCTAAACCTCGCTCCGAATTCTTTCACGCAACGTCATACAACAGTGGAACAACCTTCCACAGTCAGTCGTGGAGGCAACTTCCCTTCAAATGTACAAACAACGCTTGGATAATTACATGCGTCCCTCTCCTCTCTCAAGTCTGAACTCTAAAAACCAGGACATATATTGTAACAATGCTACTCTCCTCCCCAAGTCTGACCTCTAAAAAATCAGACATATGTTAGCATAATGCTACTCACTGTTTTGCCAATACTATGTTAGTAGTGGTAAATTTACACGTGCTAAATAGGGTTTTCAAAGGCATTGCCTATTATCCTCACCAACAAACTGAAAACTGAAACTGGAAGCGTTACAGACAAACCGGCTCCGATGCTCACTTACGGGAATATAAGCAACAACGCAACGTTTCATGTGCGAGGCTACTAAACTGCGGATGAAGTTTGGACTACTAAAAATGTTTGGCACATAAGGCTAATAAAGACAAAAGTCGGATTATACCGCCCTTAGGTCTGCAGACGGAAAAACTGGAGACCGATGACCGGGATAAAGCATCCCTTCTTTCCAAATTCTTCCAGACCGTCTTCACTAGAGAGCCCCATAATTTTGCTGCTATTCAAACAGTTTGTCAACCAATGTGTACCTTTACCTTACTCCTCCATCTCCTCCTCATCCACAACAGAGGACCTAGACCTAGACTTTTTCACCGACCGTATTTAAAAACCGAATTACTCCTCATAAAACCAGCCAAGTCGCCTGGGCCGGATAGAATTCCTGCATTAGCCCTAAAGAGAACTTGCTAACGAACTGTGTATACCACTGTCCATCATATTCCAAAAAGTCCTTTGAAGAAAGCAAACTCCCGGAAGATGGAAGTGCGCATTCATCGCCCCGATCTATAAAGGAGGTTCACGACTCGACTGTGAAAATTACCGCCCTGTCAGTTTAACGCATAGCGTGAAAAATAATGGAGCGTATTATCAAGAGGCATTTAATGCGCTATCTGGAAAAACAACCAAATCCTATGCGATGCCCAACTTACGGCTTCCGTCCAGGACGTTCCTGTCTCACGAGTGCCCTTCAGTCGCACGAGAAATGGACAAAGGCCACAGAAAAGGGTCATGCAGTAGATGTTGTATGTTTTGACTTCAAAAAGCCTTTGATAGTGTACCACACGGGCTTCTTTTGCGCAGAAGATTTGGAACGGCTAGGAATTCAAGGAAAACTTTTCAAGTGGATCAAGAGTTTCTTGTCTTTCAGAGTACAGAGAGTTTGTTGTTGGAAAAATCTAGACTCAGAATGGGTAAAAAGTAGAAAGTGGTGTTCCACAGGGTTCTGTTTTGGGCCCCTACTCATCCTAATCTACGTGAACGACTGTCTCAACGACCTAGATTGTGAAGCTGTCATGCGTTTGCAGATGACATTAAAATATGGACTCAAGTCAGCTGCGCTGATGACGCAAAAGGTTACAATCGAATATCGACAAACTAAGTGCCTGGTCGCTAAGTGGCTTCTTAAAGTTTAATGTCCAAGTGCGTGATCCTACATCGAAGCGCCGGTCGAAAAGTATCTCTGAGACACCAGTACTTTATTAATGGCACTGCATTAAAAAGGGAGGTCGAAACATACAAAAGATCTGGGCATGTGGACAACTGTGAATTTGATGCCCTCGAGAACACTGTAAGAAAGCAGTCCGGAAGGCAACATGTACACTTCATTGGATCAGACGTGCGTTTAAAATATTCCCCCTGATCTATTCGGAAAAGTCTATGGCGCCTTTGTGGAGACCACATTTAGATTACGGAGTACCAGCTTGGATACCGTGGATGAAGAAAGATGTTGACCTCCTCGAACAGGTGCAACGGAGAGCAACGAAGATGGTTGACAGTCTTAAGACTTACCGTACCAAGAAAGATTGAAAAAACGACTTATTTCCTCTTTCCTACAGGCACTTACGGTGTAGCCTGCTCTGGACATTCCGGATTATCCGGGGCCATGATTCCACCCTGAGATCGGAGGATTTCTTCGACTTTGCCTGCACAACTCATCTGCGTGGTCATCCTTACGAGGTTAATAGCGAACGCGCGATTAAACCTCAGAAAGTTCTCTTCAGCCAACGAGTGGTTCGACCTGAACTCGTTACCAGCGAGACAGGTTACCTCTGAAAGCATTATTGATTTTAAAAGAAGGCTTGATTGCATTGTATTAGACAAAAAGACGACTGTCACAGCCTGATTTCTTAAAAACCAGCCTTTTAAAAATCTTTTGGGCTCTACTTTTCTTCCACAATGTTTCGCTTATGGCTGTGAAAACGCATTTGAGAGTTATGTTATGCTTTGACTCAAACATTTTAAAATGTACAACATTTTATATTGACTGTACACATGCAATAATAACCTAACATTAATAGGGTCATCAAGGGCAATGCCTGTAACCCTTCAAAAATATACATATATACACATGTTGCTGACTTGCGTGCATAAGAATAGGGAAGGTTCTGTCTACACCCAATTCAAATCCTCGACCAAGACCTCTTAAAATCATCTTGGAAAATGAAGCGCAGGAACAGCTCCTGCTACAGAGAAAATCAACCCTGCGGGGTCCGCATTTTGAAGTGTTTTTTTCAACCGGAATATGGGTTGAAAGAGCGAATGGAAATGCGACAGCTAAAAATAGAACTGAAAACACGAAAGACCAATGGCGAGGCAAATCTCAAAAAGAGGATGGACAGATAATTCAAGTGAAAAGAGCATTTCTCTGGCCGAAGGCAGTCAGCCTGACAGCCTAACTGTCCCGTTTCAGAAACCAAATACGTGCCCGCTTAAACTAATCGTCCTTAATGCCAGATCTCTGCTTAATAAGATGCCTTTGCTCCAGACTCTGGTTTTCATCCACCGCCCGGACATTGTAATAGTTACAGAGACATGGGCAACACCCTGTGTATCCGAATAGGAACTCTCTATTCTAGGCTACGCTTACATTCGGAATGATCAACACGAGGGCCGTGGCGGAGGAACCTGTATCTATGTTAGGCAACCACTTACATTTTTTCCATTGGACTATCGCCAATTTACCGCGGTAGAGGAGAGCTGTTGGCTCCGAGTAGATCTAAAAGATAACTACTCTTTACTCGTTGGTAGTGTCTATCGCCCACCCAATGCCAGCGAGGATTACGATCTTTGTCTCTCGCTGGCATTTCACGCTGCAGCTGACTTAAATCTGAAGTACTGCTTGACTGCAGGTGACTTCAATCTCCCTGAAGTTCACTGGTTTCCAACTTCCGGTCCGGCAAAGTTCGAAGACAGACTTGAGGCCATAGATATAGGCACGCGGGACCAGGTAGTTGATTTTCCCACCCGAGGATCAAACATACTTGATCTTATTTTTGTAGAGGTTGTCAGCCATCGTCAGTGTCACCTTTAGATCCACTGGGAATTCTGATCACACTTTTTTAGTTCTTTCTGCACTAGAACTAGAGGCTGCCGAAACGTTTTCCAAAAAATATAGCTTTTTCCGTGATTTCAGATCAGCAAATATGAGGGAATTGCTAACACGCCTAAATTCCCATGACTGGACTAACTTCTTTGTATGTTCGGATGTGAATATTGTACTGATAATTTTTACAAAGTTGTATGTCCACTCATTTCTCGTTTTATTCCCCGTAAGAAAATAATTAATGTCAAGGATGAAGTCTTCCTCCCTTTATCATTCCGCCGTAGACTGCGTAGACTCTCCCGTCGTTTTCATCTACAAAACGACACCTCCGTCCTGCCCTTGATCCAGCAAATCTTTGAAGAGGCTAAGAGGCTGTCTGACGAAAAACGACAAGCCGATGAGGTTACCTTTGCCGAAAACCCTTCGTTAAATGTTGCGAAGCTCTTTTCGCGCACAGTAAAAGTGCAGAGAAAAACGCAGCACCCCGTATTTCGAGACGCCTTAGGAAACCCAATAGCTGACGCTAAGTTGACAGCTGATAGCTTCAATGCTTTCTTGTCTAGAACGTTCAGTGAACATACTGTCGCCCCCTTTCCTAATATCCGGGTTTGGACAGGTAACGTCCTCAAAACCATAACTTTTACCCTCTGGGACGTGACCGTAGCCATTCGGCGTTTTCGTCAATCATACAGTCCAGGACCAGATGGCGTCCCGGTCAGCGTTTTAAAGGCGGATGCAAACGATATTTTTCCGTCCCTTCTGTATAAGATATTTAATCTTGCTCTTGAAATTGAGACTCTCCCTATTTTATGGAAGGAATGGCACATACTGCCTATTCCGAAACATGGCCGACCTACGTCATTTGACGACTTTAGGCCAATAAATACACTACCAACAGTCTCGAAGATCTTCGGGACCTTGATGAAAGACAAGATGATGTGTCACCTAAAAGAGAATAACCTAATTAATGCGACTCAGCATGGTTTTCTCGAAAAAGGTCTTGTGACACTTGCCAGCTCTCTTTTTTCGATCATGTGCTTCAATCTAGAGACAGCGGTTTTGCAATTTACACCGTTTACTTCGATTTCACTAAGGCTTTTGATCGTGTTGACCATGATCTCCTACTGCTGAAACTTGCCTCCTTCGGCATAGGAAACAAGCTTCTGAACTTAATATTTTCCTATTTGAATGCTCGCGCACAACGGGTTAAAATTTCTGATGTTATCTCCAACCCCACGCATGTGAGGAGCGCAGTTATTCAGGGCAGCGTGCTCGGCCCGCTTCTATTTTGCCTCTTTGTCAACGATGTTCCTGATTGTTTTCAGTATGGTAGGCCCTTTCTGTACGCTGACGATTTAAAAGTTGCCTATCGATATAAAACGATTGATCGCAACATCGTGCTTGAGCTCTTAAAAAAGGATCTTTAGGTCTTCGCTCAGTGTTGTTGCACATGGCGCCTCTTAATTTCTTGGCAAAAGTGTTCCGTTATGGTTATTGGCGACAACCATCAGCCCCACCTAAGCATAGACGGTCACGATCTAAACGTGCCCGGAGTTATAAAGGATCTGGGCATATCATACTCTAGTAGTCTTAATCTGTCAGAGCACTGCACCCTGATTGTCTCGAAAGCATGCCAAACTACTGGGTTTATTCTCAGAAATTTTAAAACCGTCAAAATTAGAATCAGCCTCTATAAAATGTATGTCAGGCCTAGTCTGGAATACTGCTCGTTTCTATTTAGTCTTCTGCACGCTAGTGAACGAAAGAAGATAGAATCAGTCCAGCACTTCTTTACAAAAAGAGTTTTCTATTCAGATTACCGAAACCTGTCCTACCAACAACGCTGTAAGCTTACAATCCTTGACCCACTATGGCTTCGTAGATTACAGAAGGGACTATTTTTACTGTTTAAATCTACTAAACAGTCGTACATTTAACCCCCTTACATCTCTGAGGGCACCTCGACCACTCTCGGCGCACCAGTCATCAGAGATGTATTTTTTTATTTCTTCCTTTGGTACGCACAGTTAGATACCGACAGTTTTTCGGTAAACGCTATAGCAATCTGGAATAAGCTACCTAAAAGTATTAAAATTCAGCAAAGCTATCCCTTGTTTACGCGAAATGTCACTAGTTTTCTACATTCAGGACACCTTCCAAAACTTTTGGGTGCTGACTCTGTTGAAGCTCTCTCCGGTTTTGGTGGCGTTCACGGACTCTGAATCCTGTGCCGGTCTTCATGCTGAGGGGAAAAATTACTGGCTCTGCAGACCTCAATCGGCTTATTTCTCAGTCGACAGCGAACAGCCGCTCGCCGACATACCTGCTGGTGCAGAATACCGGATCCATAACACTGAATGGAGAGGTTCTTCACCGGGCACCTGTGTTAACGCGTCCCTGTCCACAACTTTAATTACTCAATAAGCTGCAGTTTTTTCTCCTGAAAACACATGAAACAACGATCAGGAGTTTTTTTCACTGTCAGCTTGACCCTCTACTGTATATATATTTTTTTTGACCTTGCCTGTAAACTGGCAATAAATAAATAAAATAAAATAAGAGGCGTACGGTATCCTTTAAGTATTCATAATCACTGCTGTGCACGATATTTGGCGCTTGCGAAAGTTTGGATGATGGTGCAGCCCGCCGATAGGCGCAACAGTACGATGGTAAATCCACATAGGAAATGTCAACTTCTGGCTTTAGAGTGCCTTCATGAGCAGAAGTGTCAACATTATCAGACCTTGAAGTGGAAACCGATGTTTTTTGAAGACTATAACATGCGGCACTGAACGGGTAGCGTTCCATGATTCGGTCTGCGTGAGTTGCTAGTTTTTCTAATGAGGTGTTCGTGTCAAGCATACCCAATACCTGCTGCATGGGCAGGGGAATCTTATCAAGCCAGATCTCTCAGAAAATTGCTTCATCCATATGACGACCAGCAAGCAAAAAACGCATGTGGTGCATTAGCTGGGAAGGCGTTTGGTCACCGAGTTCAACCTGAGTGAAAACCTCACGAAGCATTCGGTTGGCCGACTTAGCCACACGATTAATGACAGCGTCCTTCAACCCGGTTTAAGGCTCCTTCGCAGGGATCGGATCAAAAAGGGCCTCGACGTCAACAGAAACATCGAAGGGGAAGTGATTGCACTACGTATGAATAACGCGTGCGTTCACTGGTGATACGGTGTCTCGAGAAAACTGCCTCGATCTGCCTAAACCATACGCAAGGGTTGCTCGGCGTAAATGGGGGCAATTTGAAAGAGAGGCTATTAACGCCAAGAGAGTCTGTTAGTCTCAGTGTCCTTCATAGTAAGTGACATGGTGCGTAATGATAGAAAAATGGGGTCACCAATTTTGTAGTATTGATAAGGACCAAAACTGCTAAGAACCAAGGTATCCGAAATAAACGAACGATAAGTAGGGAATTGTGTCTAAACTACAAACGACAAAAGGACGGTAAAAATGACAGAGGATTGTTATGATGCAGACTCACAAAATTCGCAGCTTTTAGATAGCAAGTGTTGTTGAGGATTGTAATGAAACCTGAACTAGATCCAGGAAGCTATGCATCAAGGACGATGAGCAGAGTCAGGAGTTCAATTGAGACGACGATCGGTAAAATGCAATCAAGAAATAAAGATCAATCGTTGCAATTGACTGCGAGTAATTGAGAGAGAACAGTGCAATCAAGAGAGCAGTGGTGAGATGCAGCAGCGAAAACAGAAGACGTCCAACATGCACATTAAAACAAGCGTACATAAAGATTCAGGTGAAAAAGAAAGCTTCAAACATTTAAATTGTAAAAATACCTACAAGCTCCTTGTAATAAAACAGTATAGCTTCTGAAGGTTCAGCGGTAGGGACGCGTTCTTACCGACCCCAAATCTGATTTACTGAGGTTACATACCCAGTGCCTAGCCATTGTTGGGATTCTACTCAGTCATTTAGCATTATTACTTGATTAACTGCCCCACCGATTCTTGCAGAGGGTCAATGGTCTCCACTAAAATCATCGAAAGCGTGAGCAGGATGCCGAAGTTTTATCTTCACGAGACTTCTTACTGTCAACCAATCAGCTATCTCCGTAGCAAGGTTTCTGAGCCCCACAGGACACTTTCCAAGAAGTGCCATGTAAGTGCGTATGTCTGTGCTGACGTATCGGCCTTTTATATGTCAAGTTAACCCGGTCGCCTTTTAGGTCGAAGGTTTCTTTTAAAATCGTCCTGACATCGGACCCTAACCTGCCGTTCAAAGTGTATGCTATATATTTTACTTAACATGTGGTCGTAGACTCAATGTCCTCGAATCTGCTCCTTTCACGGCCGTTCTGCGATTTGCGGCAGAGGAGGTATGTCCAGAAGTTATTTTTTATAGCCAATAAGATACTTCTTGTTTTTGCCCGTTTTTAGGAGAATTCCATTCACGTTTCCTCGTATTTCTGTTGGAAGTTACGGCTAGTCTGTGAGAGGACTAAACAAATGAGGTCTTTTGACCCCAGTTTAACTCTTCTGTGTTCTGAATTCCAGACTATGCCCAGCCAGTGTTCACGCCAAATATCTCAAAGCCTGATATTTGTCATAGAACGAGTAGTTTCTGTGAGAATACCGTTGTTTTGGGTGTTAATTACACTTAGTATTGCCGAGGCTGGCTGCGTCTAGCATTTGAAGTTTTTGCTAAAATCCTTAGTTGCCCTCTGATAACGTAAACTTTCTTCCGTTTGGGCGTAAATATTTGTTCCCTGTATTTCCAATTTTGATTCGCCCGCAAGAACCTTGGCGTTCAAATATATAATGGTGCAGTTATTTCAGTTATCTGCCCCACATCCAGATCTTCAGCTGAAGTGGGCCTCAAGTCCGGAAACTTCAAATGGCTTTTTAACGCACTTCCGCCCCAGAATGTAATCCATAAACTTATTACTGACTGTGGAATCGGCACAGGTTTTGGTGACCCGTCGATCCTAAAGGACCTAGTTCACCCTTTCCATTTCCATAGGTGCCATTAATTTTAAGACGTTTAGCAAAATCATCCTACCGGGTCTTAAATTTTCCATACGAAGATCATCCTATAGGCGTAGTTGACATGCAGATGCCGATTTGTTGATCGTTGTAGTCGTATTTTTGCATCTACTTCGAAAACTAAAATAAAATACGAAGATCACAGGACGAGCTGTTTGCACCTGCTCGTAAACCGGTGCAATAAATATCAAATACGTATTTAAAGTCCTAGCTAAATAAACATAGGATTAGCCAGTAGCCTTCAACACTTTCTCAGTTCATACTTTTTGGTTTCGTGGGGGATTATTAAACTTGATTTAAACTGCTCGGTTTATCAACACTTTCAGTTTAGACTAATTAAATCCCCAAAAGCATTGTAAATCCACATTTGCATCGTGTGTATGGGTAATCAAAAAAATACCAGGCTGTGTACTTAAAAGTTTTCCTGGGATAGACAAAAATGCGACCTATGGTCCTCTTCACTCCGCAGTTGGGTTTAGGAGTTCCCTTTAACCTCGGAAATATGGAAAAATGCTGTATCCTGGCCAGATCACCTACACAGGTTAACCAAGTTTTATCCTTACACCCGTCATGTTTTTGGTCTTAATTTGATTTGAAACACCATAATTTTATGCATTCCTATAGTTCAAGGTTCCACCGGCAACAAGCGCCATAATCACAGACGACGGCGTGGGAATAAACCCCCAGCAAACAGCAGGTATTTCAGTAGTCTAAATGCATCAGAGCAATATATCACTATCTAATTAAGGCGTTGAATTTAAAGACATCCTTGAAAATATGCTTTTATTGCTCATCTACTTTATATTGCGGTATAATAATTCTTTTATCTGCACGTACTTTATGATGTGCTGTACTGATTTAACTCAGTTAGTACCAACGTCAACTTTTTGTCCCCGTTAATAGTTACCTTCACCAGATTAATATTGCCGGCAAACACAAGGGAGAGTGAAATGGCCATTTGTGGCTTATTAGCCGTCGTCAGCCAGTCATACCAGCTCACCACCTGGGGTTGAGTATGACTGGCGGATGACGGCTTACGAGCCAGAAATGGCCATTCCACCACCCTTGTATTTGCTGGCAATGTTCTCTGCATCTGCCTATTCTATTACTAGCTGCTGTGCGGCTGCTGGCGGGGCTCGAGTGAGCCTCAAGGCGTAACGTAACGATTGAGTTCCGTTAGCGATCGCTGAGCGTTCACCAACGAATGCAAGTTACTTTCACCGTATTTTTGAAAGTTATTTCAAAGGCTCCGGTTCTTTTTGGAACTGATTGGCAGGGTGTATATTTTTGGAGGTCCTCACTTTTGGTATATTTTCCTTGACCTTTGAATGACGGACTTACCTTAAACGTTCAATTTACGGCGGACGCGCAGAATCACGTACCTGTTACGTAGTTAAAAAGTTATTTTGGCCACTACCTAGCGAATCACGCACATTTTTGAAATGTTATGTCAATTTTCGGCACACAGATAAACTAGACACTTGCGGAACCATATATGTGCTCCATACTTGCTCCACTATCTGCGGTCTAGCTATAGTATCGCGTTCATCCTGCGAGTAAGATAAAGAAGTGAGCAAAACGAGCGAACTGGATTTGTTATGGCGTTTCGAAAGCCTTTCCATTTTATTGCTGTGCTAGCCTCATCGCCTACCTCTTATTACAACCGCATCCAATGCACGAACTCGGACCTATCTGGCTGCTGTCGATTTTACCTTGGCTGATCGCTGACCCATCGAAATTGTCGTAGTTGCGAAATTCACCGTGGCTTCTTGAGCGCGTTGATAAAACTATTCTGTGCTAATCCTTTGGCCTCCGGTTGACTTCTTCCCTCTGCTCTGAAGCCATTAGCTGTTAGACCCGTGTCTCTTTTCCCACTTGTCTTGTTGGCTCTGGCCGAATTGGTTCTATCTTTGTATCTAGCGTGTAGTAGGCAGGATGTTGTTCCATGCTCACCGAAGTGTACCAGTAGATCATCAATCTGGAACACCAGTTTGGTCATCGTATTGGCTCGATTGACAGCTCGCGCTCGGAGAAGAGGTAGATAAAATCGCTGGGACAAAAACTTTGTTCGCCTAATCTTGCGGATCCTTACTCGAAAATAAATTCAGAGACAGTATCAGATACGAGTCCGTTCGCTCAAACCTTAATGTTGTTCCTGTATTGTTTTGGTCATAGACCAGAGTTGATCCTCAGGCTTGTTTGCAAACCGGTCTTATGCTGACAAATTTCACCTTTTCGTCAACCGAACTCTCCTCTTAGGCTTGTTGTGGTATGCTGTAGAACACTGGGGCTTGATCTGTCAGTAGTAAAGTGAATTTGAGCCGTCGGGTTTGCCGTCTGATGTTCAAGCAAATCTTAAAATTTTTTGAATGTTCTTGCCGTCTTCTCTGTAACTTTCTTCTCACGAGCCAGAATGTTGGCTTTTCAATGTTCGGCTTCCCAAGGCATTTACTTACGCCTGGCCTCGGATAACCGGTTAATGCTACTATTTATCCTTCCTCCTGTTGGGCGAGGGGTTTCACATAACATCGTTTACGAACAACAGATTATTGACTTTGAAGTGGAGAATTTGACCACTACAGTTCGTTCCGTGAACTCACCCCTCTCTTTCCCCGTCTTCAGGCAATAATGAGGTCGAAACTATATCGGAACCCTGAGTCTTAGCGCACACTGTTTAGTGCTACGGCAGGAGACCTTGACGCAACAAGAATCATCCACCTACCCGCGTCTTGATGAGAAATTTTTCAAAATGCCCCACATACAAGCTGCCTTTGGCAAGCGTATGATGGCAGATTTCCTGAAGAGAATGATCAGGGTGCTTATGCGGGACTGCCACTTTCGTATTCTCAAAGTACTAAGTGACAGCATAATTTTCCGCCTATCAGAGAAGATCTTTACGGTGCACCAGCTACTAACTTTGGAGATGACCTTGAAATATGTCACCACAGGTTGTGCGATAGTCAGTTTCTTGATGAATTTGCAAAAGATGCATCGCAAAAAATGTTAATGAGTCGTGTGGTTCTCGTTACCAACCTGTCCTCACACCGTTTCACACGGTGACCGTTTTTCGCTCTGTTGTGTTCAGGTTAGCGTGAAAGATTATCGGTCAGAAGATCATCTTATCCTTCAACTCGGCGCTCCAGAAGCACGAAGCAAACGAGGAAAGCAAAACCGCTCTGTTGCAACAAATGTCGACTTTGCTTATCCAAAATACCTCCCATCCCACGGTCTTCAAGCTATTTTTGAAATACAAAATATGAAAGATATAGACATCCTGTGCGCAGACGATGGACGCTTTAAGGTCTTCGTGGGAAGACCTACGCGGTCCGTGGGTGGATAAGAAAACCTTCTTTCAATGTCAGGGAGTTCGAAAAGCTAGTGAAAGACCAAACCAACGTTTGTCAGTGCCTCGCCACCTGACGTGCTCAACCATGAGGACTATGTTTATACACAGGACCGAGCACAGCGATGTGTTGGCTTCCCGAAGTAGACCAACCCCGAGTAGCTGGTAGAGATGGGTAACAGGCAGCCAGCTACCAGGCCAAATCTAGGCTATGATAGCAAAGGGGGTGACGATGGAGATGTAAGTAGATTAATGCGAAACTGTTTTGGACATCTTACGCTTTCACATAGCCAGGTATAACTGCTCACCGACCGGCACCATAATATTTGTTTCTATATCTGAAGGGACGTATACTTTGAAAACAATCAGAAAGCCGGACATAGCCATCCCAGTCTCCTGTTCTTTTATTGATAATCGTTGTTTGCATGTAATACTAGTTTTTGTGTGACTGCCTATGTGGCTCTAGATCAAACCCCTAAGCACAGCTGTGCAACTGTGTCCCGTAACCGCGATGGGTGAGCGCCCCCTGCCAACGCAATGATTTCGAAGTGCGAACAGATATGCAGACACAACAGAAGGCCTGAAAGTTTATAGTCACTAAGGTCGCGTCGCCAATCGCCGTCATTGAGTTCCTGATGAGGCAAAGTGCGATGGTCTAAAATTAAATGAGTGGTCGAGTACGCGGTCGCAAAAGACTTCTGCTGTTGGGCGCCGCCGTGTCTGCAAGTCTCATTAGCCAGAAACTAGTTTCAGAGTTCCTGGCTTCGTTGGCGCAGACTGGACAAATCTTCCAACTGATTAAAAGCGATACTACCTTTCCCATACCATCGAGTGTGTTCTGGACATCTGGGATCACGAACAGCTATTTGGCGTCCGACACCCAAATGGTGGGCATAACAATCCTCGGGCATCAGACCTGCGGCATTTGCTTTGATATTTTAAAACAGTTTTCTAGAATTGAACTAATGGACTTATATCTGACCTAAAAATGTTATGTTTTTGAGCTGTCAGCTTCTAATAGGTCCAATTGTAAACTGAAATCCCTGTGATTGCGTTATTCGGTGTTACATGTATGGGCTCCTAGATATGGCGTGTGAAGTAGTTGAACTACGTGCACGATGCTTGTGTCACGGTGAACAGTTTACGTAGATGCACAGCCGTCGTCTCTTCCGTGTTAGCTCGGAGACCCCAACGTCGTATGGCACGCAAGCTCCTAGTTCAGTTTTATATGATTGCACCCTCGTGATATTTGCAGAAACTCGGGTCGTCGAATGACAAACAAATTGCTCTCGTCAGTCTAATATTGGGTATACCTTTACCAATTCTAAGCATTTTTTTCGGAACTTTCTCTGTGGATTGGATCAACCTTTACCATATAACTGTCTAATTCTTTACAATAAGACATGCAGACTGTGAACCAGATGAACCCTTGATAAGGATAGGTCTCCACATAACCGTAACCACGCCATTCCTGATCATCCGCTATTTAAAAATTCCCCGTCTTTGCTGTGGCGTGGTAACCACCAGCGCTTTATACTCGTACACAAATGCTGAACTGTATGTCACCTGCTTGTCTGTCTGAGCTGTGCTGTTTCATCTAAGTCTGATGGTTTTTCATGTACGAGGCCTAGCTGCTTAAGTATGTTATATTATTTTCTGGTTCTTCAGGCGAAGTATTCTTGAAGCACGGCAGTAATCTCCGGCTAATACCCCGCGATAGAGTCGGTTGACTATCCTACAAATTCTGCTTACCGTGATTTCATGCCAATCGCCTTGGCTTTTGTAATCAAAGCCCTTTCTCCAAATCAACGCTTTCACCGGATTTCTGACTTGGGGCCATTTCCGTTTTTCTCCACTGATATTTCTTTTTCCCACTTACTAATCTACCGTGTTGGCTGTATTTTAAACTGAGCTTCGGGTCCTCTACGCACCTGTCATTACTTTTATATGCTCAGTTCTTCCACGCGATCAGTTCGGGTTAAACAGCTTACTAAGGAACGCAAAGCGTCACTAGTTCTTACGAAAGGTAAATTATTTACGAAGGTAATGGGGCATAAATCATATAAACCTGAGGAAATTATGTATATACATAGTAGGGCACGTATTAAGGTAGTGTTGGCGCAGGGCATCTAATTGCCTTCAGTTATCCTGAGTGGACTTCAGTGTTGTGATACCTTCCGGTCCGTAAACCTTCCCGAAGGAGCTGAGGGGCCACAGGCGACAAAAAACTTTGTATTCCAGGCGTGAAAGAGGCACAGGCCCATAGGCGCGCGAGTCCAATGAATGGTGCTGGTTATCACCCTCCAGCCAAATGTGCTCCTCGGGAATCTGAAGGGGTTGGAATAATTAGGACGGTGATAAGCGGGGGTTGAGCGGATGTTAAATTATACTAATATGAGAAAGACGGTGTAACACACAGTTCAACATACCAGTATTTGCGTAAGGGTAGATGGGCGAAAAACGCTTATAAAAACTGAGCTCCAGCCTGGCGTCGAACCAAACTGAAATCGGTTCTTTGACGGACTTTATGGTTGAAATAGGCCTCCGATCCACCTAATTCGCAAAGACAAGTTTGAACAAGAAACAGCAATCCCGGACGAATGAGGTCCCTACCCTTTCCGCAGGTACTAAATCCATTAACAATATGGATAGCCGTAGCGGGCAACGTTTCAATTTTGAGACCAGTCGAGATTTCATTATAAACGCGTTCACGAGTCCAGTGTTAATATGTACTGCGACCACCGTCAAGGATCTAAACAATGGGGGGTTTGAAATCGAGTATTGCCCGCAACGGGGTGATCGTCCCATTATGCCCGGTACCCAAACCCGCATCGAGATTCTGATTTCCACTCAAAGAGGTCCTGGGGGGTTTTAATCGGTCAGCTTAAGTGTCTTCGCGCAATCTTCAGGCTTAATATTTGTGCAACTTTACCACACGTCCAAAGAACCTCGGAGCAGTGTGTGGCCCTTCAACATTGACATCGTTTTGGCGCCCTAGGCAAACACATTAGGTACTGAAGGTTCCAGAGCTATAAAAAGTGTGGTTTACACCAAGATGCAAATCAATTTAATGATGGAGGGCATGTCTGCCTAAAAATTTACGTGCCACCGCTGCACTGCCTAGATAGTCACAAATTTCCTGAAGGACCTTTATAGGTAACGGTATTTCAAAATGTGCAGCTCAGGCAAGTATCTTGTTTATTGTGGCAGCTCATTGCAGGCGATTTTTCTGACTCCTTCGTTACTGAGTGTCAGATAAAATAATAAAAATCTCTTCTTTGTGTAGGCATAAATCACTGAAACTGACGACTAAATGGTATCTCTGTAGAAGTGCTCCCTAAAATGGGTCACACAGAAGATGCGCGGGTCAATGCAGAAGCTATATAATGACAGGTGCCATTGGGAGTGCGCATCACAAAAAATGCCAGAATGGGGCGGCACGTCCAGGTGGGTGTAATCGCAGTGCTTGCGACCTCTCCCACCTCCGATTCTTTTGAATTAGCCATGAAGCCGGGAAAAGTGGAGTGCGTTAAGTGCTACGCGAGTCGACTAGCACTAACAAACTAATCCACGAGCAAATAAGTCTCTGCGCCCTCTTTTCGGTGGGGCACACGGTGGACATCATCGGCAACGACAGTTGAAGTGTCATCTCTGAAGAAAGGGCATGTCAAAAGTGAAAGCAGCAAGTGAATGTCCACGGGCTCTTTGGCTCCCTAAGAGAGTACTTATAAACGTCAAAGATGGGGTTGAACAGCCAATGAATACCTGAAATAGGACGCAATTCAGCCAAAGTTAGAGATTTGCTTGCTTCGAAAAACTAATCTGTAAATATTTACCAGACGGTTATAATGGTTTGTTTCTAGAGCAAATTCCGAAAACTAAAATATTGTATGCCCACTTACAAAAAAGGCAACATGATACAGAATTGCAAAAATTTAAATAAAACTACGATCCACAACCTCAAAATGAACCCCAAATATTCAAGTCGCTCCTGATATGGCAGTGCGAGTATTTTCGAGTTCTAAGCGGTAAGTTTTCTCGTACAAGCGTTAACAAGGGGCAACAAGAGAAAAGACGTGAAGATGCTGGGCTTTGGCTAGAGAACACGTGAAAATTCGTAACAGATTCGGTACACTTCAAGAAGCACCATAGGAAGTGCAGACAGCACGGTAAAGCAAACAATCTTTCGAGTCTTATTAGTTACGATGGACATTTGGACAGCAATTTCGGGAAGGTGCAAGACAGTTAACAAGAGTTTAAACGTAAGGACAGACTACTGGTTTTAGGTATGAAAATTTGATGTTAACTAGCTCTCATGGAGTTATGAAGGTAGGATGCCTTCAGACTTAACTGTGACACAAACAACAGAATAAGGTCACTATTTTAAAGAATTCAGTTACATAATGGAAAGGTTATAGCATAAAACCTTCAGGCACTGAGGTTGCAGTGCTCAGAACCGTAGAGAAAATACTGCATGGTCAATTGGAGGGTGCGCAGAATACCGAAAAAATAAGCGGCGAAAAGCTCTACTCAATAAAACCATGATACAATACAAACCAGGCAAAACTCCACCGATCAAAACACTTACAAACTCCTTCACCGATTTTGAAAGACGAGGGTTAAAGTACTCCACAACATCGCCTTGTAGAGCCCTAACCCGTTTAAGGATATGACAGAAATTTTGAGAACTACGGGGTTGTTTGGCGACAACGATGTCACCCCTACGAAAGTGAGTGAAAAAAACGGAGACATACGTTCTTATTTTGTTACGATATAGAGAAAATCTTTCAACAAGGAGATAGTCACCGTTTTGAATGGTTGGTTCCATGCTAATGCCTTCACACTATGTCACAGTCACTTAAAATTTTAAATAATCGTACGTAAACAACGGTTCCAAGTAATGAATGACAGCGGTAGAAGATAAAAGAAACTCCAGCTGAGTATGCGAAAATGCGAAAATTACTAGACATCGCCCGGGTTCGACAGACAACAGTCCCTCTCTGCTGCTTTGCGTTTTACGTCCGAATTCGAGCACAGTAAAACTAAAGCAAAGGCTCTTACATGCGAAAATTATGCGTGTTTTCCTCAGAACTTATAAAATGGCTTTTTATTTTGCTTTCAGTTGTCGTAACGTAGTTAAACACGCTTATTATTAGGCTTTTGTTTTGGGACCTCTGGTTGAATATGACTTGATATATAAAGCGCAAAATTACGCACATCGATTCATTGGCTTACAGTTGTCTTTTGGAAGAGAGTGAACATGGAATTAACATCTCTATGGCCATATGAGTGAACAAACTACAGATCTTCTGTTCTGTTGTTTTACCAGAAACTTTCCGATCTAAGTAGATACAGGAATTCATAAATCAGTGACTATCGTGATGTAGTAAC